>JAODAL010086940.1:0-10090 GCA_025379985.1 Phyllomedusa bahiana | reverse complement strand
CAGCAGCGGGTGCAGGCAGCTTCCCCTGCGGGCGCAGGGCTCCAGGAGGTCGGTGGAAGAGAGCTGGCATCCCTGGGTGTCCAAGCTCCAGGGGGTAACCTTGCTCGAGGCAGGGGAAGCAGTGCCCAAGGCAGGGGAATCTGCTCAAAGCAGGGGAGTCATTGCTCAAGGCAGGGGACTCTGCTCTAAGCTGGGGAGTCAGTGCTCAAGGCAGGGGAGTCAGGGGGCTCTTGGCAGCTTCCTCTGCGGGCGCAGGGCTCCAGGAGGTCGGGGAAGGGAGCTGGCACCCCTGGGTGAACCAGCAGCGGGTCCAGGCAGCTTCCCCTGCGGGCAGGAGGTCGGGGAAGAGAGCTGGCATCTCTGGGTGATCCAGCAGCGGGTGCAGGCAGCTTCCCCTGCGGGCGCAGGGCTCCAGGAGGTCGGTGGAAGAGAGCTGGCATCCCTGGGTGTCCAAGCTCCAGGGGGTAACCTTGCTCGAGGCAGGGGAAGCAGTGCCCAAGGCAGGGGAATCTGCTCAAAGCAGGGGAGTCATTGCTCAAGGCAGGGGACTCTGCTCTAAGCTGGGGAGTCAGTGCTCAAGGCAGGGGAGTCAGGGGGCTCTTGGCAGCTTCCTCTGCGGGCGCAGGGCTCCAGGAGGTCAGGGAAGGGAGCTGGCGTCAATTATATCAAAAAGGCTTGGCAAAAAACGAACTCACGTTATGTTTCATTTGCTTACTTTAATCCTTTTGCGTTTATAGCATGCATATTCAAACATTTGTAAACTCGCTAATATTCATCACAGTATATGCACTTAAATTATGAGCCAGTACTTAGCTGTTGTGGAGATTGAGGAAGCTCCACCTGGAAGGATTAGACTGAGCCATTACTATATAACTAACGGCACCACTGTGTTTTTGCATAAGTACTGTTGACTTTCTCTTTGCCGTATATACAATATTGCAATCAAAGTGAAAATGTCTTTTGAGGAAATATCTTTGTTGACTAATAATAGAGCTGAGATGTTTGTGTTTTCGGAAGACGAAAGAAATGCCATCTTGCGGCAAATAGAAAACACTGGTTTAACTCTGAACCTATCTAAAGATGCTTCTCTTACTAACTATACTCGTAAATTAGAACAGCTGATGAAAAAGGAGGCGAGCTTATCAATGCATGCATCTACAATAGCCGAGTACGTGAAGGTTCAACGCATACCTCGGGGGCTACGGAGCTCCTTGCAACCCATCTTAATGAAAGAAGACCCTGTGTATAGAGAAAAGTGGTATGCAATATCTAACCGATACTCCTTGGATTTAATGTCGCTAACTCTACAGCATCTCCAAATAGCAATTAGCAGTGTCCAGGTGGAGATTAAAGTGTGTGACGATGAGTATAAGAAAACAGTTGAAGCGGAGCAATACAACAGTGCGCACATGGAACTGCAAGCAAGCATCCAAAAAATGAAAGTTAAATTACTAGAAACAAAGTTAAAAAAATTTGAACGCGATACACGCGATTATCTGAATAACCGCGTATACACATGGGCCGAAAATCGTAGCCAGAATCGCAGGCGGTTCAATAATACACGAAGGACTGAAACCAGCTCTGAGACATCGAGCAATACCTCGGAGAATCAGCGTAATGCAGTTCCAAAAGCAACTACTGGAGCAAGGAAATCGCGTGATTTTTTGGAAAACGCAAGTTCACAGGAAGATATGGGAACTACAGAACCAGGACCATCTCAGCCACGATGCCCAGCAAGAGGAGCGCAGAAGAAGAAAAAATAGAATCCTTAGCTGTGAATATCTCTTCCCATTATCTTACAGAATGCCAGCAGGAGGTCTTGAATAAGGGACTGAACTATGTTCCGGTGCAGTATAATGATATGTTCCAATTCACAGTTGACTTTTACAGATTGTGCCGTAACATCAGGCTCAAAATGTTCTATGATAAAGGGGATACTGCGAGTATAGTCACATCTGAATCCTCAGTAAAATTGCATAGAAAAAGCCAATTTGACCCTATTATTCAAAGTTCAAACTTAGAAGTCTTTTCTCAGTTGGTCACTGAAGATGTTGCAAATAAATGGAAAAGTGTACCTTTTGTCCACAACAACCTCTCTCCTCCTGAATCGCAAGCGGTTGAAGAACTAAAAAATATGTCAGATATTATTATAAAGAAAGCGGATAAGGGAGGGGCGACTGTTGTTGTGGACAAGACGCAATATTTACAGGAAGCATTGGAGCATCTATCTGATCAGGTTGTCTATAAGGCCCTCAAAAGTGACCCCACTAATGAAATTAAACAAGAAATTGATGTATTTCTAGAGGAGTCTTTTCAATTGGGGCTTATAGACAAAACAACCAAAGAAGCTTCGATGGTACAGAATCCTCGTACTCCTATCCTAAAATCCACAAGCACATACATATGACAAGCATTCTAATATTATAAGAAGGGCCATATTTAAGCATTGCCACATATTGCAGGCTGACCCGAAATATGGTCACCTATTCAAAGAAAGACCCTGTTGTATTTTTAGACGGGGCAAATCACTAGGTGATCTGCTGGTCCACTCGGATATAAGAGTCACAAAAAAATCCAGACAAGAAAAATTGCGCACGGTTAGACATGGAACATTTCCATGCTTATCATGTGTCAATTGTTCGGCCATAATAAAGGGACCATGGTTACATCATCCGAGATCAGGGGAAAAGATCTTCTTTAGAGGCCAATTCACATGTACTACGTCTAATGTGATCTATATGATAAAATGCCCATGTGCAAAATGCTACATAGGGCAAACGAGTCGTCCTGTGAAAGTTAGAATTAGTGAGCGCAAATCCACCATTCGTAATTTTAAAGGTGATAAAATACAACAAACGTCTAAGGAAATACCAACTAAGAAATACAGCGAAACATCGCTTGCCCAGCATTTCTTTGATAATAGACATACGGTTAATGACCTACGCAGGTGTATAATTGAGGAGGTCTTTACACAAGATGCTAGTCGCATGAAAACTAAATTATTACAACGTGAGGCGTTTTGGATATCTAGGTTAGAAACGTTGACCCCGAAGGGTCTTAATGAGGCTTTTAACCTATGTTGCTTTTTGTAAAAAAAAAAAATATATATATATATATATATATATGTGTGTGCTTGTTTATAGTAAATGTTTATGATATGCAGTATGTTTTAGATAGTGAGCCCTCATGGGTTCATGTTCACCTGGATTGTGAGTGCAGTTAAAAGGTGCATGGAACATTGAGTGCGCATGCCTGAGAAAGGAAAATGTTTTTTCCGAAACGTCGCAACTAAAGCTGTGCTCTCGTCAACATCCAGCTCTATTAATATCTCCACCATGGAACTGCTATAAGGATTTGAGACTGTAACACAACAGCTAAGTACTGGCTCATAATTTAAGTGCATATACTGTGATGAATATTAGCATGTTTACAAATGTTTGAATATGCATGCTATAAACGCAAAAGGATTAAAGTAAGCAAATGAAACATAACGTGAGTTCGTTTCCTGTCAGAACCCACACCTTGCACAGCTCCTATTAGAACACACACCATAGTCAGTTGCACCAAAAGGTCCAGTCAGAACATAAACCTTTCCTCCATAGGTCATATCAGAACACACAATTTACTTCCACAGGTCCTTTCAGAACACACCTTACTTTCACAGGTCCTGTGAGAACACTCACCATACTTCCACAGGTCCAGTCAGAACACACACCACAGACAGTTCCACCAAAAGGTCCTCTCAGAACATACACCTTACTTCCACAAGTCCTGTCAGAACTCACACCTTACTTCACAGGTTCTTTCAGAACACACACCTTACTTCCCCAGGTCCTGTCAGAACACACACCACAGTTCGGTGCACCAAATGGTCCTGTCAGAACATACACCTTACTTCCACACGTCCTTTCAGAACACACACCTAACTTCCACAGGTCCTGCCAGAAAAAACACCTTACATCCACAGGTCCTGTAAGAGCACCACAGGTGATTACAATAGAAGAGGAAAAAGTGCCCTTTAGAATGTCTCAGTAGTTCAAGAACAAGCTGGAATAGAAAACAGCTTTGTCACTATCTATATATAGCCACACACCACTCCGCCGGCTTTTTAACTCACGCTCTGTAACCTTCACTCTGTAAAGCCAAGCTTCCAAAAGGAAAGATCGTTTTAGAAGAGTTTGCTGGAATTTATATCGCCTGACACAAGCTAACCCCTCCCACAGTCAAGTGTACCAAAAGCTCCTGTCAGAACACACACCTTACTTCCACAGGGCATGTGAGAACACACATCTTACTGCGACAGGTCCTGTCACAACACACACCACAGTCAGGTGCACCAAAAGGTCCTGTCAGAACACACACCACAATCAGGTGCACCAAATTGTCCTGTCACAACATACACCTTACTTCCAAAGGTCCTGTCAGAACACACACCACAGTCAGTTGCCCCAAAAGGTCCTGTCAGAACATACACCTTTCTTCCACAGGTCCTATCAGAACACAAACCTTACTTCCATAGGTCCTGTCAGAACACACACCACAGTCAGGGGCACCAAAAGTTCCTGTCAGAACATAAACCTTACTTCCACAGGACAGGTGTACCAAAAGGTCCTGTCAGAACACACACCGCAGTCAGGTGCAATAAAGTTCATGTCCGAACACACACCATATTTCCACAGGTTCAGTCAGAACACAAAGCTTACTTCCACAGGTCCTGTCAGAACACATACCTTACATCCACAGGTCCTTTCAGAGCACACACGTTACATCCATAGGTACTGTCAGAACACTACAGGTGATTACAATAGAAGGGTAAAAATTGCCCTTTAGAATGTGTCAGTAGTTCAAGAACAATCTGCAATAGAAAATACCTTTGCTACAATCTACATTTAGCCACTCACCACTCCTCCGTCTTTTTAACTCACACTCTAACCTTCACTCTGTAAAGCAAAGCTCCAAAAGCCAAGCTCCTTTTAGAGGAGTTTGCTTCAATTTATATCTCCTAAAACACAAGCTAAATCCTCCCACAATCAGGTATACCCAAAGGTCCTGTCAGAACACACACCTTACTTTCTCAGGTCCTGTCCGAAAACATACCAGTCAGTTGCAACAAAAGGTCCTGTCAGAACATACACCTTACTTCCACAGGTCCTATCAGAACACACACCTTACTTCCACATGTCCTGTCAGAACACACACAACAGTCAGGTGCACCAAAAGGTCCTGTCAGAAAATACACCTTTCTTCCACAGGTCCAGTCAGAACACACAGCTTACTTCCTCAGGTCCTGTCAGAACACATACCTTACAGACACAGGTCCTTTCAAAGCACATACGTTATTTCCAAATGTATGGTCAGAACACCACAGGTGATTACTATAGAAGGGGAAAGAGTGCCCTTTAGAATGTGTCAGTAGTTCAAGAACAAGATGCAATAGAAAATACCTTTGCTACAATCTACAAGCCACTCACCACTCCTCCGTCTTTTTAACTCACACTCTAACCTTCACTCTGTAAAGCAAAGCTCCAAAGGCCAAGCTCCTTTTAGAGGAGTTTGCTTCAATTTATATCTCCTAAAACTCAAACTAAACCCTCCCACAGTCAGGTATACCCAAAGGTCCTGTCAGAACACACGCCTTACTTACAAAGGTCCTGTCAGAAAACACATTACTTCCACAGGTCCTGTCAGAACACATGCCGCAGTCAGGTGCAACAAAAAGTCCTGTCAGAACATACACCTTACTTCCACAGGTCCTGTCCGAAAACACACCTTATTTCTACAGCTCCTGTCAGAATACACACCTTCCACAGCTCCTGTCAGAACACACACCTTCCACAGCTCGTGTCAGATTGCACACCACAGTCAGTTGCACCAATAGGTCCTGTCAGAACATACAACTTGCTTCCACAGGTTCTGTCAGAACACACAACTTGCTTCCACAGGTCCTGTCAGAACACACACCTTGCTTCCACAGGTCCTGTCAGAACACACACCTTGCTTCCACATGTCCTGTCAGAACACACACATTACTTCCACATGTCCTGTCAGAACACCACAGGTGATTACAATAGAAGGGTAAAAAGTGCACTTTAGAATGTGTCAGTAGTTGATGAACAAGCTGCAATAGCAAAAAGCTTTGCCACTATCTACATGTAGCCACTCACCACTCCTCCGGCTTTTTAACTCACATTCTCTAACCTTCACTCTGTAAATCCAAGCTCCCAAAAGCCATGCTCCTTTTAGAGGAGTTTGCTTCAATTTATATCTCATGACACAAGCTAACCCCTCCCACAGTCAGATGCACCAAAAGGTCCTGTCAGAACACACACCTTACTTCCTCAGGTCCTGCCCGAAAACACACCAGTCAGTTGCAACAAAAGGTCCTGTCAGAACACACACCTTACTTCCACAGGTCCTGTCACAACACACACACGACAGTCAGATGCACCAAAAGGTCCTGTCAGAAAATACACCTTTCTTCCACAAGTCCAGTCAGAACACACAGCTTTATTCCACAGGTCCTGTCAGAACACATACCTTACAGACACAGGTCCTTTCAGAGCACACACGTTATTTCCAAAGGTATGGTCAGAACACCACAGGTGATTACTAGAGAATGGGAAAGAGTGCCCTTTAGAATTTGTCAGTAGTTCAAGAACAAGATGCAATAGAAAATACCTTTGCTACAATCTACATTTAGCCGCTCACCACTCCTCCGTCTTTTTAACTCACACTCTAACCTTCACTCTGTAAAGCAAAGCTCCAAAAGCCAAGCTCCTTTTAGAGGGGTTTGCTTCAATTTATATCTCTTAAAACACATGCTAAACCCTCCCACCGTCAGGTATACCCAAAGGTCCTGTCAGAACACACATCTTACTTCCTCAGGTCCTGTCCGAAAACACACCAGTCAGTTGCAACAAAAGGTCCTGTCAGAACATACACCTTACTTCCACCGGTCCTATCAGAACACACACCTTAATTCCACAGGTCCTGTCAGAACACACACAACAGTCAGGTGCCCCAAAAGGTACTGTCAGAAAATACACCTTTCTTCCACAGGTCCAGTCAGAACACACAGCTTACTTCCACAGTTCCTGTCAGAACACATACCTTACAGAAACAGGTCCTTTCAGAGCACACACGTTATTTCCAAAGGTATGGTCAGAACACCACAGGTGATTTTTATAGAAGGGGAAAGAGTGCCCTTTAGAATGTGTCAGTAGTTCAAGAACAAGATGCAATAGAAAATACCTTTGCTACAATCTACAAGCCACTCACCACTCCTCCGTCTTTTTAACTCACACTCTAACCTTCACTCTGTAAAGCAAAGCTCCAAAGGCCAAGCTCCTTTTAGAGGAGTTTGCTTCAATTTATATCTCCTAAAACACAAACTAACCCTCCCACAGTCAGGTATACCCAAAGGTCCTGTCAGAACACACACCTTACTTCCAAAGTTCCTGTCAGAAAACACACATTACTTCCACAGGTCCTGTCAGAACACATGCCACAGTCAGGTGCAACAAAAGGTCCTGTCAGAACATACACCTTACTTCCACAGGTCCTGTCCGAAAACACACCAAAGTCAATTGCACCAAAAGGTCCTGTCAGAACATAGACCTTACTTCCATAGGTCCTGTAAGAACACACACCTTTCTTTCATAGGTCCTGTCAGAACACAAACATTACTTCCACAGGTCCTGTCAGAAGACCACAGGTGATTACAATAGAAGGATAAAAAGTGCCCATTAGATTGTGTCAGTAGTTCAAGAAAAAGCTGCAACAGAAAAAAGCTTTGCTACAATCTACATGTAGCCACTCCTGCAACTTTTTAACTCACACTCTGTAACCAAGACCCCAAAAGCCAAGCTCAATTTAGAGGAGTTTGATGGAATTTAAATCTTCTGACACAAGCTAACCCCTCCCACAGTAAGGTGTACAAAAAAGTCATGTCAGAACACACAACTTACTTCCAGAGGTACTGTCAGGACCTTTTTGTGCACCTGACTGAGATGTGTGTTCTGTCAGAACATGCACCTTACTTCCACATGTCCTGTCAGAACACACACATTACTTCCACAGGTCCTGTCAGAACACACACCTTACTTCCACAGGTCCTGTCAGAACACACACCGTACTTCCACAGGTCATGTCAGAACACACACCTTACTTCTACGGGTCATGTCAGAACACACACCTTACTTCTACGGGTCATGTCAGAACACACCCCTTACTTCCATAGGTCCTGTCAGAACACACATCCCCGTCAGGTGCACTAAAAGGTCCTATTACAACATACACCTTACTTCCACAGGCCCCGTTAAACCACACCTTTTCCAAAAGCCCCCTGGCGAACACACACCAGTCAGTTGCACTAAAAGTCCTATCGGAACAAAATCTTATACCACGCCCCGTCAAAAACACACCCTTATTCCACGGCCCCAGTCAGAACCACCACCACGACAGTTACACCAAAAGGTCCTGTCAGAAACACACCAAAGTCAATTGCCCCAAAAAGGTCTGTCGAAACATAGCCCTTACTTCATGGTCCTTTTTGAACAAAAACCCCTTTCTTCCATGGCCCTGTCAGAACACAAAACATTACTTCACGGGTCCTGTCAGAACCAGGTGATTAAAATTAGAAGGATAAAAGGCCCCATTGTTGGTCATTTTGTTCAAAAAAAAGCTGAACAGAAAAAAGCTTTGCTACAATTTTTATGTAGACTCCACTCCCCGTTTTTTAAACTCACCTCTAAAAACCAAAAGCCCCCAAAAGCTAAGCTAAATTTTTGAGGAGTTTGCGGGAAATTTTAAAAGGTCCTTTTAAAATACACTTATTTCACGGTCCTGTTAAAAAACCCCAACCCCCCAAGCTCCTGGCAGAACACACCCACGTCGTTGCCTAAAAGCTTTCGGAAATTTAATTTTACTTCCCAGCCAGTCAAAACCCAACCCACCTTCTTCCCAGGTCCGTCAAAACCCAACCCACGACGTTACACCAAAAGGCCCTGTCAGCACACACCTTGCTTCAAGCCCTGTCAGAACCAAAATTATTTCCCACATTCCTGTCAAAAACCCCAAGGTTTTACAATGGGGGAAAAAAGGCACTTTAAAATGTGCAGTAGTTGTGAACAAGCTGAAATAAAAAAAAGTTTTGCCCATCTACATTAGCCATAACATCCTCGGCTTTTTAATCACATTTCTAACCACTCTGTTAAACCCAAGCTAAAAAGAGCCCCTTTTAGAGGATTTTGCTGGAATTTTTTCATAAACCAAGCAAAACCCCTCCCCAGTCGATGCACCAAAAGGTCCTGTCAAAACACACCCCCCTTACTCCTCAGGTCCTGTCCAAAAACCACCGTCGTTGAAACAAAAGGTCCTGTCGAACAAAAACCCTTACTTCCCAGGCCCTACGAACACACACCTTATTCCCACAGGTTTTTGACACCACGGGCGTAGGGCACCAAAAGGCCGTCGAAAAATTACCCTTTCTTCCACGGCCGTGAACACACAGCTTATTTCCTAGGCCCTGTGCACATACCTTACGACAAGGTCCTTTAAAGACTTACGTTTTTCCCTATGTTGGTCGAACTAGTGTTGAGCGTTTTTTTCGACAAATTTTTAAACGGCAATTTTTTTATGGTGATCGAAATTTTTCCAGTTTCATGCGAAATTAAGGTTAAAATTGTGTCTCTATTAAGATCGCCCCTTTTTCGGGTTTCCCTGTAATTTTGGGGCCAGAAAAATGAGATTACGAATAGAGCAGGGTGGAGTGTGTGGACGCATGAGGGGTGTGTAGGGTTGCGATTGGCTGGAAAAATCCATGACCTCGTTTTACATAGAAAAGGTTTTCCCGTTTCAGCCTCGGGGTTCTCTCAGGTCCATAGGGATGGCCCCGCGTTGCCTGGGGCCCCAAACAGCTCAGCAAATTAGTCTATTTTGCACAGAAAACCCTCTATATTAGCTGTGACCCTTCCAATTTAGTTGTTAGAGTTTTGAACTTTTTTTTGTAGTTAGCAGAGTTTTTTTAAAGAGTCTCCCGTGTAATTCCGGCGGGGGGAGGGGGGGGGCCCGGGGGCGAACACAGCAAGCT
>JAODAL010086939.1:0-10090 GCA_025379985.1 Phyllomedusa bahiana | reverse complement strand
CGGGGGCCCCACGGGACAGCAGAGGGAAGAGGGGCTGCAGGGGCTACAGCAGCGAGGACAGCAGAGGGAAGAGGGGCTGCAGGGGCTACAGCAGCGAGGACAGGGGGTATTTGGAGGTTTCCAGCAGTAAGAAGTGCTCTGCAGCGAGGACGGGGGCAGCGAGGGCTCAGCGCCTCCTTGAGACGACCTGGTGCAGACGCTGCTGAGGATTAGGCTGCGGCTCTCTGGGGTTTGTAGGAGATTCTCTGTCTGGAGCCAAATCTTAGATCCCAAACCAGCTGCACACAAGGTCAGTGCCTGCCCCCTCCGGCCGCTTTCCTCTCCGCCTGCTGCCCCCTCCGGCCGCTTTCCTCTCCGCCTGCTGCCCCCTCCGGCCGCTGACCACTCCGACTGCTGCCCCTTCCGGCCGCTGACCTCTCCGCCTGCAGCCCCTTCCCTCCGCTGACCTCTCCGCCTGCTGCCCCGTCCGGCCGCTGACCTCTCGCCTGCTGCCCTTCGGCCGGACTCCCCGCCTGCTGCCCCTTCCGGCCGCTGACCTCTCCGCTCTGCCCCCGGCCGCTGACCTCTCGCCTGTGCCCTTCCCGGCCGCTGACCTCTCCGCCTGCTGCCCCTTCCGGCCGCTGACCTCTCCGCCTGCTGCCCCTTCCGGCCGCTGACCTCACCGCCTGCTGCCCCTACCGGCCGCAGACCTCTCCGCCGGCTGCCCCCTCCGGCCGCTGACCTCTCCGCCTGCTGCCCCCTCCAGCCGCTGACCTCCCCGCCGCTGACCTCCCCGCCGCTGACCTCTCCACCTGCTGCCCCCTCCGGCCGCTGACCTCCCCGCCATTGACCTCTCCACCCTTTCTCTTCCTTGGTAGCCTCTCCCTCCCGGTCTTACATGTTATAGGCAGGGGTGTAGCTATAGGGGTTGCAGAGGTAGCAGGTGCCCTAGAGTCTGTGCGGGCCCCAAGCGCCCTCTATAACATAGGAACGCACCAGTGTACCTCCAGGGGGCCCTGCCATAGATGTTGCACTGGGGCCTCTGGTTATTCTGAGATATTGGGGGCTCCTGGAGGTGAGGGCAGGCGTGGGGGTGCTGTTCGGGGCTCCTGGAGGTGAGGGCAGGCGTGGGGGTGCTGTTTGGGGCCCCTGGTGGTGAGGGCAGGTGTGGGTGCGCTGTTTGGGGCTCCTGGTGGTGAGGGCTGGCGTGGGGGTGCTGTTTGGGGCTCCTGGAGGTGAGGGCAGGTGTGGGGGCGCTGTTTGGGGCTCCTGGAGGTGAGGGCAGGTGTGGGGGTGCTGTTTGGGGCTCCTGGAGGTGAGGGCTGGCGTCGGGGCGCTGTTTGGGGCTCCTGGAGGTGAGGGCAGGCGTGTGGGTGCTGTTCGGGGCGCTGTTTGGGGCTCCTGGAGGTGAGGGCAGGCGTGGGGGTGCTGTTTGGGGCTCCTGGAGGTGAGGGCAGGCGTGTGGGTGCTGTTTGGGACTCCTGGAGGTGAGGGCAGGCGTGGGGGTGCTGTTTGGGGCTCCTGGAGGTGAGGGCAGGTGTGGGGGCGCTGTTTGGGGCGCTGTTGGGGCCCTGGAGGTGAGGGCAGGGTGGGGGTTTGGGGCATGTTTGGGGCTCCTGGAGGTGAGGGCAGGCGTGGGGGCGCTGTTTGGGGCTCCTGGAGGTGAGGGCAGGCGTGGGGGCGCTGTTTGGGGCTCCTGGAGGTGAGGGCAGGTGTGGGGGCGCTGTTCGGGGCACTGTTTGGGGCTCCAGGAGGGGGGCAGGGTGGGGGTGTTTTGGGGCCCCTGGAGGTGAGGGCAGGCGTGGGGGCGCTGTTCGGGGCGCTGTTTGGGGCTCCTGGAGGGGAGGGCAGTGCTTTCCCGCCTGTGATCGCAGCCTCCTCTTTTTTGCAGTGCTCTCCTTTCCTGCCTCCGGTCGGGACGCTGACGATGACACAAAGGTAAGGTACCAAAAACGCCGCCTCCCCTCCTCTCTGCTTGTGATCTGCACGAGGCCACTACCACCGACGTGTGGCCCCGAGCAGCGACCGCTGAGCCCCGGGATTGGCTGCAGCCGCCCCCATCACCGCTGGGAGGTTGTAAACACAGAAGAGCGGGGACCCCCGGACAGAGGAAGGAGGTCGTGCAACCCCCCCCCCATGGTCACAAGCCCTCGGGTGAGAGAGTCCTTTGTACAAGGAATCGATCATTGATGTGGATCTGATGATCCCGGAGGGCTCTATAGCCACTGGCTGTCAGGGCATGCTGGGAGTTGTAGTTTCCCCACAACTGGTGAGACCAGTGCTATAGGCATTACTTCTAAACATGAGCCGCTGACTACTGCTTTATATCCAAGCTGGTACAGTGTGTGATGTCACTGTGCCGGGCAGTATGTGATGTCACTGTGCCTGGCAGTGTGTGATGTCACTGTGCCGGGCAGTGTGTGATGTCACTGTGCCGGGCAGTATGTGATGTCATTGTGCCGGGCAGTGTGTGATGTCATTGTGCCGGGCAGTGTGTGATGTCATTGTGCCGGGCAGTGTGTGATGTCACTGTGCCGGCAGTGTGTGATGTTCACTGTGCACGATGGCAGTATTGTGATGTCACTGTGCCGGGCAGTATGTGTATGTCATTGTGCCGGGCAGTGTGTGATGTCATTGTGCAGTGTGTGATGTTGTCTTTGGGGTGTGTGAGGTCCCATTGTGGCCGGGCAGTGTGTGATGTCTTTGTACTGCGGGCAGATGTTGCATGCATGCTTCACATTGTGCCGGCTGTGCATGTCAATGTGCAGTTTGGTGCATAGCGTTATAGTGTGAGCCGACATGTATAGTGTGATGTCATGTGGGGGGGCCCTTGTGTGTGCCCTTGCATTCTTATTGTTGATGTCATTGTGTGATGTCACAGAGCACGGTATGTGATGTAATTTTGTGATGTCATTGTGCAGTGTGTGATGCGAGTAGTGTCATGTGATTGTGTGGGCAGCGTGTGATGTCACTGTGCAGTGTGATATCATGTGCGGGCAGCGTGTGATGTCACTGTGCAGTGCGTGATGGCTGTGGGTGGCTCTGTGTGTTGGGTTGGGGTGTTTCCGGGCCCCATTGTGGCGGCCGCCGGCTCCGGAACAGTCTGGTAATAAAGCGGCTGTTTAGCTGCTGCCTAATGTAATAGGCAGCATCGCTCCACAGATTGCGCCCGCGCTCCAGGACCCCACCTGCAATGTGCAGCTTATAATGGTGCAGAAGCGTTATAAGAGGAGCAGCCGGCACCAGACTCAGCACTAGAGATGATATAGGGGCGCTGCCTGTCACTCATCCTACTGAAGAACACAGGGAGGAGGAAGAGACATCACAGCACACGACTGCACGGAGGAGGCAGAGACATCACAACAGAGACTGCAGGGAGGAGGCAGAGGACTGCAGGGAGGAGGCAGAGACTGCAGGCAGGGTAAAGAGACTGCAGGGAAGTTGCAGAGACTGCAGGCAGGGTAAAGAGACTGCAGGGAATGGGCAGAGACTGCAGGCAGGGTAAAAGGGGCTGCGGGGATGGGCGAGGCTGCGGCGGGTTTTAAAGAGACTGCGGGAAAGGGGGCAGGCTGCAGGCGGGGAAAAGGCTGCGGGGAAAGGGGGCAGGAGGGGCAGGCAGGTAAAAGATGGGGCGGGGGCGGGGAACTGCAGGGGGAGGCAAAAGGACTGCGGGGAGGGGGCAGGGACTGCGGGGAGGGACGAGGACTGCGGGAGGAGGCAGAGGACTGGGGGTGGAGCAGGGGACTGCGGGGAGGGGGCAGGGACTGCAGGAGGGTAAAGAGACTGCGGGGAAAGTTGCAGAGGACTGCAGGGGGGGTAAGAGCTGAGGGAAGGGGCAGAGACTGCGGCAGGGTAAAGAACTGAGGGAAGGGCGAGACTGCAGGGAGGGAGAGAGAGACTGCAGGGAAGGGGCAGAGCGCAGGAGGGAAAAGAGATGCGGGGAAAGGGCAGAACTGCAGGCAGGGTAAAGAGATGCGGGCAGGGGCAGAAAACGCAGGGAGGAGGCAGAGGACTGCAGGGAGGAGGCAGAGGACTGTAGGGAGGAGACAGAGGACTGCAGGGAGGAGGCAGAGGACTGCAGGGAGGAGACAGAGGACTGCAGGGAGGAGGCAGAGGACTGCAGGCAGGGTAAAGAGACTGCAGGGGGGAGGGAGAGAGACTGCAGGGAGGGAGA
The DNA here is from genome assembly GCA_025379985.1 of Phyllomedusa bahiana. NCBI lineage: Eukaryota > Metazoa > Chordata > Amphibia > Anura > Hylidae > Phyllomedusa > Phyllomedusa bahiana. The sequence continues at coordinate 5,937 of JAODAL010086939.1, read as the reverse complement.
GAACTAAAGGAGGGGCAGAGACTGCGGGAGGAGTCAGGGGACTCGGCAGGGTAAAGAGATGCAGGGGGGAGGCAGAGGACTGCGGGGGGGGCAGAGAACTGCAGGGAGGAGGCGAGACTGCAGGGGGAGGCAGGGAAGAGGGAGGAGGCGAGGATGCGGGAGGAGGCAGAGACTGGGGCGGGTAAGAGACAGCAGGCAGGAGGCAGAGGGACTGCAGGCAGGTAAATGGCTGCAGGCAGGTGTATAAGAAGACTGCACGCAGGTAAAGATACTCAGGGCGGAGCATCAGAGAGACTGCAGGGAGGAGGAGAGACATGCACAGCTAAAGAGACTGCAGGAGGAGGCAGAGGACTGCAGGCAGGGTAAAGAGACTACAGGCAGGGTAAAGAGACTGCAGGGCGGAGGCAGAGGACTGCAGGGCGGAGGCAGAGACTGCAGGGAGGAGGTAGAGACTGCAGGCAGGTTAAAGAGACTGCAGGGAGGAGGCAGAGGACTGCCAGGAGGGTAAAGAGACTGCAGGGAGGAGGCAGAGGACTGCAGGCAGGGTGAAAAAGAGACTGCAGGGAGGAGGCGAGAATCAGACTGCAGAGCAGGGTAAAGAGACTGCAGGGAGGAGGCAGAGGACTGCAGGGGGCAGGTAAAAGAGACTGCAGGGAGGAGGCAGAGGACTGCAGGCAGGGTAAAGAGACTGCAGGGAGGAGGCAGAGACTGCAGGCAGGGTAAAGAGACTGCAGGGAGGAGGCAGAGGACTGCAGGGAGGGTAAAGAGACTGCAGGGAGGAGACAGAGGACTGCGGGGGCAGTGTAACATAGGACTGCAGGGAGAGGAGGCTCAGAAAACTGCAGGGAGGAGGCAGAAACTGCAGGGAGGAGGCAGAGACTGCAGGCAGGGTAAAGAGACTGCAGGAGGAGGAGAGAGACTGCAGGGAGGAGGGAGAGACTGCAGGCAGGTTAAAGAGACTGCAGAGAGGAGCAGAGACTGCAGGCAGGTTAAAGAGACTGCAGGGAGGAGGAGAGAGACTGCAGGGAGGAGGAGAGAGACTGCAGGGAGGAGAGAGAGAGACTGCAGGGAGGGAGAGAGAGACTGCAGGGAGGAGAGAGAGACTGCAGGGAGGAGACAGAGGACGGGGAACCAGGGAGGAGACAGAGGACGGGGAACCAGGGAGGAGACAGAGGACGGGAGGAGGCAGAGGACTGCAGGCAGGGTAAAGAGACTGCAGGGAGGAGGCAGAGGACTGCAGGCAGGGTAAAGAGTCTGCAGGGAGGAGGAGAGGACGGCAGGCTGGGTAACTAGACTGCAGGGAGGAGGCAGAGGACTGCAGGCAGGGTAAAGAGACTGCAGGGAGGAGACAGAGGACTGCAGGCAGTGTAAATAGACTGCAGGGAGGAGGCAGAAACTGCAGGGAGGAGGCAGAGGACTGCAGGCAGGGTAAAGAGACTGCAGGGAGGAGGCCGGGGACTGCAGGGAGGAGGCAGAGACTGCAGGCAGGTTAAAGAGACTGCAGAGAGGAGGCAGAGACATCAGGCAGGTTAAAGAGACAGGAGGGAGGAGGAAGATAACTGCATGGAGGAGGCACATACTGAAGGGAGGAGTCAGAGGACTGCAGGCAGGGTAAAGAGACTGCAGGGGGGGGGCAGAGACGCAGGGAAGTCAGAGGACTGCAGGCAGGGTAAAGAGGACTACAGGGAGGAGGCAGAGGACTGCAGGCAGGGTAAAGAGACTGCAGGGAGGAGGCAGAGGACTGCAGGGAGGAGGCAGAGACTGCAGGCAGGGTAAAGAGACTGCAGGCAGGGTAAAGAGACTGCAGGGAGGAGGCAGAGGACCTGCAGGCAGGGTAAAGAGACTGCAGGGAGGAGGCAGAGGACTGCAGGCAGGGTAAAGAGACTGCAGGCAGGGTAAAGAGACAGCAGGGAGGAGGAAGAGACAGCCGGCAGGGTAAAGAGACAGCAGGGAGGAGGCAGAGGACAGCACGCAAGGTAAAGAGACGGCAGGGAGGAGGCCGAGGAATGCAGGCAGTGTAAATAGACTGCAGGGAGGAGGCAGAAACTGCAGGGAGGAGGCAGAGACTGCAGGCAGGGTAAAGAGACTGCAGGGAGGAGGCAGAGGACTGCAGGGAGGAGGCAGAGACTGCAGGCAGGTTAAAGAGACTGCAGGGAGGAGGAGAGACTGCAGGGAGGGAGAGAGACTGCAGGGAGGAGAGAGAGAGACTGCAGGGAGGAGGCAGAGAACTGCAGGGAGGAGGCAGAGACTGCAGGGAGGAGTCAGAGGACTGCAGGCAGGGTAAAGAGACTGCAGGGAGGAGGCAGAGGACTGCAGGGAGGAGGCAAAGGCCTGCATGGCGGAGGCAGAGACTGCATGGAGTAGTCTGAGGACTGCAGGCAGGGTAAAGAGACTGCAGGGAGGAGGCAGAGACTGCAGGCAGGGTAAAGAGACTGCAGGGAGGAGGCAGAGGACTGCAGGGAGGTGGCAGTGACTGCAGGCAGGGGAAAGAGACTGCAGGCAGGGTAAGAGACTGCAGGGAGGAGGCAGAGGACTGCGGGCGGAAGGCAGGTAAAGAGACTGCAGGGAGGAGGCAGAGACTGCAGGCAGGGTAAAGAGACTGCAGGCAGGGTAAAGAGACTGCAGGGAGGAGGCAGAGACTGCAGGCAGGTTAAAGAGACTGCAGGGAGGAGGCAGAGGACTGCAGGCAGGTAAAGAGCTGCAGGAGGAGACAGAGGACGTGCAGGCAGTGAAATAGACTGCAGGGAGGAGGCAGAGGACTGCAGGGAGGAGGCAGAGACTGCAGGCCGGGTAAAGCGACTGCAGGGGGAGGCAGTGGACTGCAGGCAGGGTAAAGAGACTGCAGGGAGGAGGCAGAGGACTGCAGGGAGGGTAAAGAGACTGCAGGCAGGGTAAAGAGACTGCAGGCAGGGTAAAGAGACTGCAGGGAGGAGAGAGAGACTGCAGGGAGGAGAGAGAGACTGCAGGGAGGGAGAGACTGCATGCAGGGTGCAGAGACTGCAGGCAGGGTGCAGAGACTGCAGGCAGGGTGCAGAGACTGCAGGGAGGAGGCAGAGACTGCAGGCAGGTAAAGAGACTGCAGAGAAGGGGCTGAGACTGCAGGGAGGGTAAAGAGACTGCAGGTAAGGGGCTGAGACTGCAGGGAGGGTAAAGAGACTGCAGGTAAGGGGCTGAGACTGCAGGTAGGAGGCAGAGACATCAAAACAGAGGAGCTGCGGTCACATCGTCACAGGGTGTTGTATTCGTATCCTCATTGTATCATCTGATGTGGAATCCTCTCGCCCCCGCCCTGTGCGTTCGGGGGTCTCGGCTGACTGGTGGGGGCTGTGATATTGGAGCCCCCACCCCCCCCCGTCCTTGGTCTTCATTGAAGGCTTCTCTTGTCCCAGAACGTGGCCGTTTCACATCTTGAGCTTTGTCCAATGTTTCCCTCTGAATCTTTCATTGTGGCCGCGCTGAATTATTTACGCCGCTATTCTTAGCGGAGGATTAATCTGGAGCCGCAGGAGTCGGGGCCTCTGTGATAGAGGAGAACCACAAGTGCCACAATGTCCTGACTGTGTACTTTGTATCATGTCCCCAACATGGCGGCCACCAGAGGAAGGAGAGTACTCAGCTTTCCTAGGCTCCTGAACGGCCAGTCTGCCCGGCTACTGCCCCGCCGCTGCTCCTACTCTGGGAAAGCAGAGTGATCTACTTCTCAAAACCTCTGCTTGCTGACAGTGAATGATGACCTTGCTTCAGAGGCAGAGTTTTCCTATTGACCTGATCCGTGCACAGCTGAAGGTTTGTTACACTTGTATCCAATCGAGATGTAAACCTCCTGGACTGATGCATTGTGACAACTATCAGATTTGTGCTTCTCTTTCCCATACAAATGGTTGTCTAGACTGGATGCAACTGTAACAAATCCTCTGCGTTACTAAATGGAAACCATCATGTCCTATCAGCAAGCAGCAGCTAGGAATCCGTACAGGTCGGAGGTTGGCGGCAGTGATTGGACACCCGGGGCGGCCGCTCCTCTGCTCATTGTCTCTTTGACTCCTTCCAGGTGATGAAATGTATTGTGGAAGTCATCTCCGACACTCTGTCCAAGCCCAACCCTGTGCCCACCAGCCCGGACTGCCTGGAGACCCTCCGCGGAGGTGAGACCCCCAGAGAGCATCTACTCCCAACACCTCACCCCCACCATCATACACGACCTGTGCCCCCAATACCCGTCCATGGGATCTGACTGGGGGAGCTGCTGCCAGACCCCTCTGTGCCCCCAATACCCGTCCATGTGATCTGACTGGGGGAGCTGCTGCCAGACCCCTCTGTGCCCCCAATACCCGTCCATGTGATCTGACTGGGGGAGCTGCTGCCAGACCCCTCTGTGCCCCCACTACCCGTCCATGTGATCTGACTGGGGGAGCTGCTGCCAGACCCCTCTGTGCCCCCAATACCCGTCCATGGATCTGATTGGAGGGAGCCGCTGCCAGACCCTCTGTGCCCCCAATACCCGTCCATGGATCTGACTGGAGGGAGCGCTGCCAGACCCCTCTGTGCCCCCAATACCCGTCCATGTGATCTGACTGGAGGGAGCCGCTGCTAGACCCCTCTGTGCCCCCAATACCCGTCCATGGGATCTGACTGGGGGAGCTGCTGCCAGACCCCTCTGTGCCCCCAATACCCGTCCATGGGATCTGACTGGTGGGAGCCGCTGCCAGACCCCTCTGTGCCCCCAATACCCGTCCATGTGATCTGACTGGGGGAGCCGCTGCCAGACCCCTCTGTGCCCCCATACCCGTCCATGTGATCTGACTGGGGGAGCTGCTGCCAGACCCCTGTGTCCCCCCATAACTGTCCATGTGATCTGACTGGGGGAGCCGCTGCCAGACCCCTCAGAGCCCCCAAAACTCGGCCATCAGATCAGACTGGGGGGCTGCTGCAGCAACCCCTGTGCCCCCAAACCCCTCCAAGGTGATCTGACTGGGGGAGCCGTGCCGGGCCCCTCTGTGCCCCCAATACCCGACCATGGATCTGACTGGAGGGAGCGCGCCAGGCCCCTCTGTGCCCCCAATACCCGTCCATGGATCTGACGGGGGAGCCGCTGCCAAGACCCCTGGTGCCCCCAATAACTGTCCAGGGGAATTGCTGGGGGGGCCTCCAGACCCCTCTGAGCCCCCAATACTCGTCCATGTGATCTGACCAGGGGTGGGCACTGCCAGACCCCTGTGTCCCCCCAAACTTGTCCATGTGATCTGACTGGGGGAGCGTTTCCCAGCCCCCTTTGTCCCCCATAACTGTCCTGTGATCTGACTGGGGAGCCGCGCCAGAAACCCCTCTGGCCCCCAATTACCCGTCCATTGTGATCTGACTGGGGGGGGGCCCTCCAGACCCCCTTGCCCCCAGATCCCCGGTCCATGTGATCTGACTGGGGGAGCTGCTGCCAGACCCCTCTGTGCCCCCATCGGTGGAATACATAGAGTGGGGTTGTATAGTGGGTACACAGCCGGGTACTGTACTTGGCGCTGTGAAGGACTCTCTGCTCTGCTGCAGATTCTCAGCTGTCACATGTGATCTGTTGTAGATGAGAGGATCATTTCCATCCTGCGGCACCAGAACCTGCTGAAGGAGCTCCAGGACCTCGCCTCACAGGGTAAGGTGCTACCGATCCCCGCCGCGCTGCCTGTACGACCTGCGGTGCCGATCCCCGCCGCGCTGCCTGTACGACCTGCGGTGCCGATCCCCGCCGCGCCGCCTGTACGACCTGCGGTGCCGATCCCCGCCGCGCCGCCTGTACGACCTGCGGTGCCGATCCCCGCCGCGCTGCCTGTACGACCTGCGGTGCCGATCCCCGCCGCGCCGCCTTTTCGCCTGCGGTGCCGTCCCCGCCCCCCCGCCATCCCCGCGGTCCCAACCCCCCCCGCGCGCCTGTACCCCTCGGTCCCGATC
>JAODAL010086938.1:0-10091 GCA_025379985.1 Phyllomedusa bahiana | reverse complement strand
AGCGGGCCCTGCGCCAGAGTGAAAAAAAACGTATCTGTAATGTATTCGGATAATAAAAGGTATTTTTTTTGGCACCTATCAATTTCACCTGTGGTGACTCCCAAAAATTTGCTTATTCAAATTTAACTGCAAAGTAGATCTATCAACAAAGCTGGCCTGCGCCAAAGTGAAAAAAACGTATCTGAATGTATGGGATAATAAAAGGTATTTTTTGGCCACTTTCAATTCACCTGTGGTGACTACAAATTTGCTGTATTCTCATTTAAGTGAAAGGTGCCTCAATGAAAAAAGCTGTAGTGCACCAAAGTGAAAAAACACGTATCTGTCATGTATTCGGATAATAAAAGGTATTTTTTGGCACCTATCAATTCACCTGTGGTGACTTCAAAATTGCTGTATTCACATTTAAGTGCAAGGTCCCTCAATGAACAAAGCTGTAGTGCGCCAAAGTGAAAAAACCCAAACGTATCTGTAATGTATTCGGTTTAAAAAAGGTATTTTTGGGCACCTTCAATTCACCTTTTGGTAATTACCAAATTGCTTTATTAAAATTTAACTGCAAGGTGGATCTATTAACAAATCTGGACTGGGCAAAAGTGCAAAAAACACGTATCTGTAATGTATTCGGATAATAAAAGGTATTTTTTGGCACCTATCAATTAACCTGTGGTGACTACAAATGTGCTATATTCAAATTAACTGCAAAGTAGATCTATAAAACAAAGCTGGCCTGCGCCAAAGTGAAAAAAAACTTTATCTGAAATGTATTCGGATAATAAAAGGAATTTTTTGGCACCTATCAATTCACCTGTGGTGACTACAAAATTGCTGTATTCACATTTAAGTGCAAGGTGCCTCAATGAACCAAAGCTGTAGTGCGCCAAAGTGAAAAAACACCTATCTGTAATGTATTCGGTTAATAAAAGATATTTTTGGCACCTATCAATTCACCTGTGGTAACTACACAATTGCTGTATTCAAATTTAAGTGCTAGGTGCATCAAGGAACAAAGCTGTAGTGCGCCAAAGTGAAAAAAACACGTATCTGTAATGTATTCGGTTTAATAAAAGGTATTTTTGGCACCTATCACCTGTGCTGACTACAGGATTTTTGGATTCTAATTTAGCTGCAAGGTGGTTTATATCAACAAAGCTGGAATGGGCAAATTGAAAAAGAACACATATCTGAAATGTATATGATAATAAAAGTGGAGGGTTTTGGGACCTAACAAAGAGACCCGCAGTTACTAGAAAAGATTGTGTATCTAATATAAGTTCAGGCTGCCCAATATCCAGGAAATATTTCAATAGAAAACTGTTAATAATAAAGCTATTGCAGTACAATGTCTACACTAAGTCTTGGTGAACGTTATCCAGTATTCTTTATAGAGCTTGTATGTGTTCACCCAATTCTTTTGGCTACTCCATTTAAAAGCCTACCCAATTAACCGCATAGCAGTTATGCTAAATGTATATAAACGTGTGTCAGTGGCCGAATGCCGCTGACACCAGTACTACATGGCTTTTTACCACACCGAGAACAGGCATCTCGGTGAGACATATCGGCCGTCCACTATGGCCCCTTGTGGTTTCCTACCTGCCCCCCCTCCCTCTCTGCCTAACACCGGGGTGTTGGGCAACTTCAGCCACCAAACTGTACACCCTTGATAAGGCATCCGCATTTCCCTGTAACTTGCCTGGTCTATGCTCTACTGAGAATGAGAATTCCTGCAAAGCGAAAAACCAGCGGGTCACCTGTGCATTGTTCCCTTTCTTCTCCCGCATCCATTTTAGTGGGGCATGGTCGGATACCAGCCTGAACCTCCTTCCTAGCAGGTAATACCTGAGGGAGCCTAATGCCCACTTTATGGCCAAGCACTCCTTTTCTACAATGGCATAATTCCTCTCTGCTGGGGAGAGCTTCCTACTTAGGTACATTACCATTTATCACCTGGGACATGACTGCACCCAGACCCACATCTGAAGCATCCGTCTGGACCACAAACTCCCGGGAGAAGTCCGGGGCTACCAACACTGGTTGTCTGCACAGGGCCTGTTAAAGCTCCTGAAAAGCCCCCTCTGCTTCGGCGGACCATTTAATCATGGCCGACGTTCTCCCCTTTGTCAAATCCGTCAATGGGACGGCTATCTCGGCAAACCTGGGGATAAATCGCCTATAATAGCCGACTATGCCAAGAAATGCCCTGACCTGTTTCTTGGTGAGGGGGCGGGGCCATTTCTGAATAGCTTCGACTTTATTCATCTGGGGTTTAATTACCCCCCTTCCCTTACATAGCCTAAGTACTCCTCCATCCCCAGGGCGCATTTACTGGGGTTAATTGTAAACCCAGCCTTCTCAGGACGTCAAGGACAGCCTGAACTTTCCTCAGGTGACTCTCCCAGTCCTGACTGAAGATGACAATGTCATCTAAGTAGGCAGCCGCAAATTTCCTATGGGGGCATAAAACTTGGTCCATGGCCCTCTGGAAAGTGGCCGGAGCCCCCTGTAACCCAAACGGCAGCCGAACATACTGAAAGGACCCCTTGGGTGTGGAAAAAGCGGTCTTCTCTCTTGCTTCTTTTGCCATGGGGATCTGCCAATAACCTTTCGTGAGGTCTAAGGTGGTGATGTATCTAGCTGGTCCTAACCGCTCAATCAACTCGTCTACCCTGGGCATGGGGTAGGCATCCACCCTAGATACCTCATTTAACCGACGGTAGTCGTTGCAGAATCTCCATTCTCCATTGGGCTTTGGCACTAGTACAATAGGGCTGGACCATCCACTTTTGAATCTCTCAATTACCCCAAGTTCTAACATCCTTTGAACCTCCTTGGCGATAACTTCCCAACGGGCTTCCGGGACCCTATATGGCTTTAGGTTCACTCAGACCTGGGGTTCTGTGATGATCTCATGGGTTATCACATTAATAAGGCCCGGGGTCTCTGTGAACAAATCTCTGTTCTGTTCAAGTAGCTCCCTGCATTCTTGCTTCTGGGAGGGGGACAGGGTCTCTGCAATCTTCACTGCCTCCACTTCGGACGTAGGTTGTCCTGTAAGGCAAGGAGACTCAGGGGACTCTCTTTCTCTCCAGTGTTTTAACAGGTTGACGTGGTACACCTGAAAAGGTTTTCTCCTTCCTGGCTGATGTACCCTGTAGTTAACCTCTCCTATCTTTTCAACGATCTCGTAAGGCCCCTGCCACTTGGCCAAGAACTTACTCTCAACAGTGGGGATTAACACTAACACCCGGTCTCCCAGCTGGAACTGTCTTGGTTTGGCAGACCTATTATATATCCTGGACTGGGCCTCTTGCGCATGCAGAAGATGTTCCTTTACCACAGGCATCACCCGGGATATTCTCTCCTGCATCTGGGCTACATGTTCTATCACACTCTTATGAGGAGTAACCTCAGCTTCCCAGGTTTCCCTCGCCACATCCAACAGCCCCCTAGGGTGCCTGCCATACAAAAGTTCGAAAGGTGAGAACCCGGTGGAGGATTGGGGTACTTCCCTAATTGAAAATAACAGGTAAGGTAACAGACAGTCCCAGTCCAGTCCATCCTTCTCTACCACTTTTTTAGCATGGCTTTCAAGGTCCTATTAAATCGCTCTACCAAGCCGTCCGTCTGAGAGTGGTAGACAGAGGTGCGCAATTGGGTGACTTTCAGAACTTTGCACAGTTCTCTCATCACCTTGGACATGAACGGGGTTCCTTGATCCGTTAGGATCTTCTTGGGAATCCCCGTTCGGGAGAAAACATGAAACAACTCCCTGGCTATCACCTTGGCCGATGTATTTCGTAGGGGAACAGCTTCGGGGTCCTGAGTGGCATAATCTACAATTTCCAAGATGTACTGGTGCCCCCGGGCTGATTTTACCACAGGTCCTACCAGGTCCATAGCTATCATTTCAAAGAGGACCTCAATAATTGGCAAGGGAACCAGAGGACTTTGGAAATTTGTCACTGGGGAAGTCACCTGACACACAGGACAGGACCGGCAGAAGTTCCTGATCTCTCGGTAACATCCTGGCCAATAGAATCGCTGCAGGATTCTCTCTTAAGCATCTTATCCGCCCCTAGGTGACCCCCTAACACATGGTAGTGGACCATATCCATGACCACCAGCCTATATGGATCCGGAACTAGTAACTGTTCCACCACCTCATCCCTTATTTTGGTCACACGGTACAATAAATCATTATTGAAGGCAAAGTGAGGGAACCGATTCTCTGCCCCCGGCTCCTGGGGTACCCCATTGAGGACAGTCATGGCCCCCATTGCCTTTTTTAATGTCAAGTCCTGTAGCTGGGCTGTACCAAAATTCCCTCTAGGTACATGTAACTGGGGAATGTTTTCCTCCACATTATCCTCCTCACTATTTTCTCCGACCAGGACCGATAGCGGAAACTCAGGGCTTACCTCCTGTTCCCCAACACCAGGGATAACCGGCCCCCTTGGACACCTGGACCCTCCTGCTTTTCCCCACAGGTCCCAGAACACCGGGCAGTCACGGCCCACAATCATCTCATGCATTAAATTTGTCACCACCCCAACATTGTGAGTCAGAGTACCCCCTTCTGTCTCCAGGTTAACTTGGGCCACGGGATACACCTTGGTGTCCCCATGAATACACGTAACCCCCAGGGTTCTTCCTGGGACCAGTTCATGAGGAAGAGTGGCCACGATGAGTGTAACCAGGCTCCCCGAGTCCAAAAGTCCGGACACCCAGTTCCATTCACAGGGTGCACATCGGGTGTCCCTCCCCCAGTTCGGCCATGGCACTGCACGACAGTTGCGCAAACAGGGAACGGCGGCGGGCCACAGAGCAGTCCATGGGTTCTGTGGTGAGGGGACACTGGGCTGCCATGTGACCCGGGCCCTGACATCGCCAACAAATGATATCCCTGGACAACCCTCTAGCGCCTGGGTCGGGCCTACCCCTGGACTTGGCACCACCCTCTCGCAGGGTTTTGGGTCCCATCTTCCGAGGGTCCCCATCTCTCCGGGCCTCCCAGTATGGGTATTTCAGGCTTTCTATACCCCCTAGGGATTTCTCCATGGCGTGAAACCTCTCCACTAGTCCCACCAGGTCGTCTGCTGTCTGGGGGTCCCCCTGCGCAACCCTGCACTGTACGGGGCGCGGAAGAGAGTGCATGAAACGGTCCATGACCACTCGCTCCACCATTTGAGCTGGGGAGCATACCTCCGGCTGTAACCATTTCTGGACTAGATGTAGCAAGTCAAACAACTGCGACCTCGGAGGTTTCCCCACACTGTACGCCCACTGGTGTACCCTCTGGGCCCGAACCGCCAAAGTAACGCCAAGGCGGGCGAGGATCTCCACTTTTAACTTAGGGTACTCCTTACCATCCTGCTAGGCAAGATCGTAATACGCCTTCTGGGGATCGTTATCGTTATCGAGTCAATAGTCGATATCGGCATTTATCATGACGATATCCGATAGTCAATAACAGATTATCGCCGATGACCATTAAAGTCTATGGGAGAGGAACAACAACTTCATTCTTACACCCAGACAGGGGTGGAGAAGCTGGAATTAACATCCACAACAGTAAACTGGATACATGCTACATCTTAGGCAAGACAATTAGGCAACTAGAGTCACAGAAAAAAAACGGACAGACTATTCACTATCCCTGTCTTGTATAACAGCATGACCCTTAAACCTGCATGACCCAAAAATTAAAAAGCGCCAGAAGGCAGTGTTATTTGAACCACCATTTTAGTTGACTATGCTTGTCCTGGACAGCAACATGACTTAAATCTACATGTCCCACAGATTAAAAAGTGCTGGAAAAAGGAGTTGATAAGAGTATTTCAATATTATATGGATTAATATGGCAGCATTCGCACCAATGACTACAAGTGTAATTTACTAGGAAATTTGTAGAAGACAATATTCGTACAAGTGGACTCTTTGCGCCAAACTGAGATGCACGGACTTCAGTAAAACTATTTAAAAGTTATAGGGATAAGTTAAGAAGGTTTTTTGGAACACTGACACGCAGTGATTGCAATAGAACTGAAAACACAGGAACAATTTCAACTGCTAGCAGAGGTCTGCTGGCCAAAAAAGTGGTAGAAAACAATTCTTTTTCAATTGAAGATCACAGAACACACTGAGCTTCAAAATATCTCCCTTCATTTCAAAAGCCTCGCCCCATGGCTACACACACCAGTAGATATCCTTAAAACTTTCTCTAACTAAATAAGAAGTGCAATTCTTTAATCTAACTCTATTCTAAACTGTAGGTGGATGGTTTCTTGTATTAGAAGAGACCATCAGAGCTGTTAGAACAGCTATTGATTTAAACGCTGAGAGACATGTCCTGCTGTGAAGTGTGATAGAGCTCAAACAGGAAATGCAGTTGCATAGATAAAACGAGGTCACGTGATTTTTGCAGCCAATGAGATCCATACACCACAAAGTGGTGACGTTGTACATCCTCCTCACCCCCCTCTATCCTCAGAGCTGATTGCTTGGCTGCCAGAATGACAGGAAACGCTGAAAATGGCGCAATAGTAATAGATTATCTGTAAGATTGTCACCTAAACTATGGCATGATCGGCAACTTCCGATCAACCTAAAAATCGTGCCGATTTCAATAATATCGCTCATCCCTACTCGTGATACATTGTGCTTTAAGTTAGCAATAAACTTTGGTCCATACAATCCTTGTTTATTTGTAAAACATAAAATTTTACATTTTCAGAGTTCAGAAACTTCTGCACGTAAGACAAATAGTTTGTAATTAGCATAAACCACATGTCTACTAGAGGTTGGCACCATTTTTTAAATCTGTTTCTTCTTTTTCCACATTAGAAGCTTATAAATGTAATAGTAATTTTTCACATATTCAAGAAAGTTTGAAACACAGATTTATTTTTTAGGGATCAGTCCAGTTCAATTGTGGCTTTACGGGCTGTGTATGTTAGATACCCCATAAATGATTTTATCTAAGCAACTGCACTCCTTAAATTATTCAAAACGGCATTTAGAAAGTTTGTTAATCTTTTAGGTGTTTCACAGGAATTGAAGGTGAAATTTCAATATTTTTTGAAGATTTTCAATTTTTATGCACTATTGACCAAAACACAGTAGATGTTACCAGGGAAACTAAATTCAATGAACCACATGTATCAATATTGTCTAGGTCTAAGACTTTCTTTGTTGCTCATAGAAGCCCTTTCATTTTATATAGTGTTCTGAAAAAAAATAAAGGGGAGCTCTGATTGGTTTTAAGGGCAACAAATAAAATCTTAGACTTAGACAGTTTTCATACATGTGGCCCAATGTTCATTCATCTTTTAGAGATATCCCATATCTGACACTTGTGCACTATTTGACCCAACCACAAGCCATAAGAGGAAAACCTACTTGAATTTGGGGTCTCATTTTCATTAGGATTTCCATTAGGCACCATCTCAAGTTTGTGGGCACTCTAAAGTGCTCGAGCTTAATAAACACCCCTAAAAAAGACCTTGTTTTGGAAACTACACACTTTAAAGAATACATGAAACATTTTTTATTTTATTTGTTCCAATAATATGCAGTTTGAGCTGAAAATGTTTTATTTTCACAAGAAATTCTGGAAAAAAAGCACCCAAAACTTTGATACACAATACCCTAATCGTGGTGATAACCTGCTATTTAGGCGCTTGGCAGGGCATACTAGGGAGAGAGCATTATTTGGCTTATGGAACGCCGATTTTGGTGGGTGGCATGTTGCATTTGCCGAGATAAGGATATGATAGAGAGAGAAGCTGAACTCTGTGATATATAGATGTATATGACAGAGGGGAGAAGTTGATCTCTGTGATACATAGGTTTATACGCAATCACGGTAATTCATAGTTCTCTTTGAGAGCTATGAATATCCAATGTTTACCTCAGCATATAATACGCAACAGAGAAAACAATTGACAAGTCACTTCTTTCCTGCGTTTACGCGTCAGGGAGAGTGGGAGGGACTGGGAGCCGGCTATCAGTGTCTTAAAAAGTACGCACTGGCAAGCGTGTACTTCTAAAACACCCAGCGTAATGCGGCGCATACAGTACGCGCAGCAATACGCCAAGTGAACAAAGCCTTAAAGATATATAAGGGATGCGCTATGATAAGATCTGATATACCAAGTGGCCCGTATACAGTTTCTGCTCAGGGGCTCTCTAATATGTGTTTCTGCCTTTGTATTGTATCACCAGTTTAGCTTGTTCCTTCAGTTTTTTTTAAGTTTTTCTCTCACCTATTACACAAACAAGCATATTAGTCAGTGCCCTAAATGATGTGTGATTAATAGCAGCTTTCTCAGAAGATGTCCAGGCAGTGGGTAGGGCCAATTACGGTCAAAACCACTGACCAAGGAAAGGGAATAACTAAGTGGACTAGAGCGCTAATAGTACAACTAAGCAAGTACGCTTACATAGAAAATAATTAGGGATTTATTTAAAGTGCATAAATGGACAGTAAAATGACGCGTTTTGCGGGTGCAACCCGCTTCCTCAGATCTGTAATAGCAGCTTTCTTTAACAAAAGTAGTGCTAGAGATTTTCAACCAACACATTGTTTGCAGTATTCACATATCTCCTCCATTCAAAGATGAGTTGGTATTTACTGCAATCGGCTACAGCAAAATAAAGGGCTTGAAAATGGAATAGTATAGTATTTCCTAACTACTAAAAACACAGCGGTTTGTCAATGCACACCATGAATTTTCTATCCTGAACTCAGCCCTCCTGTAGCATTGTATTACACTAGAGCTCTGCTGTCTTGTGTTGCAATTTAGCAGTTCAATTCTAAGCACAGGTGCAATTTAATGTAGTGGGCCAGACATATAAACCAAGAAAAGGGAGATTTCTCTTCACATGCGGATCATACCGGATGAAGAGGAGTGCAAATTTGTTGAGCAATAATAGCTCATGGAAAGCACTGTGGGAGTAGTTTTGAGCAACTACTTTAGTCTCTGATTGCGGTGCTGAGTGCTCAGAAAATGAGACTTTATATAGGCAAAAACCACTTTCTAAACAGCTGCAGTGCCTGAAAATATCAGTTTTAGAGCGCCAACTGCATATCCTAAACCCATTCACCATAGGAACATTGAATTTCACAGCGGCATACAACTCTGCACTAATGGTATCATTGCCCCAATCCTTACCTGCTGTAACCTCTGTCCTTGTCTGATCACCAGCCTGATGATATAGGTTGTCTTGGGGGCATGTAGAATTTCTCTGAACATATGATATACTGATATATTCCTTAGGCAATTTATCATATTAAATCATTAATGTGCTGTTCTATAACCAATAAAAAGTCTTTAATGCAGTAGTATAATCACTCTATGCAGATATTACAAGAATCCGACAATTCTGAAATTAAGAACAACCAAACAGAAAAATAATTAAGAATAGAGCAGGCACAACATGCATTTATTCAGTTACCAACATTATCATTTAAAAAATGTTATAATGTTCTTGTTCTGTTATATAATGTATAATAATAATAATAATAATAATAATTAATAATAATAATAATAATAATAATAATAATAATAATAATAAAAATAATAATAATAAAATAATAATAATATAACAAAGGTTATTTGACAAAGATAATATATGTCAGCAATATAGCTTATTGTAGAAGCCATTGAAAAGTTTTGAAAAGATTGATGATATTTGCCACAGTTAAGATAATGAAGTAAATATTAAAGGTGTTGTCTCACTATGTTGATTCACAGATCCACAAACAGCTTTAGATTCATGCATTCTCCACTCTCCCTGTGGGTGACTCTTTAGCAGTGCTTAGTATATAAGCTTCGTATTCCCAGCTCTTCTAATTGCACTGAAATGACTGCAGGAGATGTAATTTATGGAGCAGAGATCTTCAGAGCTCAAAGTAAACAAACAAAGTAATTAATCTCCTTTGTTTGTTAGAGATAACAGACTCTGTCCTCAAGATGCTTGCATCCTGTGTGCTGACCTGTGGTGACTTCAGTCCCGCCTAGTTAAGAAAAGGCAGAGAGAAGGGGAGAGCAGGACGGTAAGCAGGAAACCTGGTGTAAACCTTTTTG
>JAODAL010086937.1:0-10091 GCA_025379985.1 Phyllomedusa bahiana | reverse complement strand
AAAAAAGTAAAAAAAAAGTAATGTTATGTTTTGGTATAAAAAACGATTTTTTGACCTTTCAATTCCCCTGTGGTGAATAAAGAATTGCTTTTAAGATTTACGTGAGCGCGTCAATAAACAATGTGGGGGAAAAAGTCAAAAAACAGAAAACTGTTGTTTTAAAATTTAATAAAACATTTTTTGACTTTAAAATTCACCTGGGGGTGAAATAAAATTTTCTGTTTTAAGATTTACGTAAGTGCGTAATGAACAAGTGGGTGCGCAAAAGTAAAAAAAACAGTAATTTTTATGTTTTGGTATAAAAAAGGGAATTTTTTTGCCTTTAAATTCCCCCCCCCCTGTGGTGAAATAGAATTGCTGTTTTAAGTTTTACGTAGATGCTGCGTCAATGAGCAATGCTGGGGCGCAAAAGTCAAAAAACATGTAACTGTTATGTTTTAATATAAAAAGGGTTTTTTTTGCCCTTTCAATTCACCTGTGGTGAAAAAGAATTCTGTTTTAAGATTTCTAGATGCTGCGTAAATGAACAATGCTGGGTGCGCAAAAGTAAAAAAACACGTAACGTTATTTTTGGTAAAAAAACATATTTTTTGCCCTTTTCAATTCACCTGTGGTGAAATGAATTGCGTTTAAGATTTAAGTAGATGCGGGGTAAATGGCAATGTGGGTGCGCAAAAGAAAAAAAACACTAACTGTTATGTTTTGATTAATAAACGGTATTTTTTCCACCTTTCAATTCCCCTGGGGGGAATATAGAATTGCTTTTTAGATTTACTTTAGATGCTGCGTCAATGAAATGGGGGTGGGAAAAAAGTCAAAAAACAGTAATGTTAAGTTTTTGATATAATAAACGGTATTTTTTGCACCTTTCAATTCACTGGGGTAAATATAGAATTGCTGTTTTAAGATTTACGTAGATGCTGCTAAATAACAATCTGGGTGCGCAAAATTCAAAAAACACGAAACTGTTATTTTTTGGTATAATAAACGATTTTTTTTGCACCTTTCAATTCCCCTTGGTGAATATAGAATTGCTTTTTTAAAGATTTAGTGGATGCTGCGTATGAACAATGCGGGGGCGCAAAAGTTAAAAAACATGTAACTGGAGGTTTTCGTACGATACACGGTTTTTTTGGGCAACAAAAACCTGTGTGACTAAAATTTTTTCTGATTGTAATTTCTGCAAGGTGGTATATCAACGCCGGTGTAAGGGGTTTAAAATTGAAAATGAACACCTATCTAAAATGTTACTGATAAAAAAAGTGGATTTTGCAGCAAACAAAGGCCCTGCAGTTACTAGAAATGGTGTATCCAATATAAGTTCAGGTCCCCCAATATCCGGAAATATTTAAATAGAAAAATGTTAATTAAAGTATTCCACTAAAATGTCTACACTAAGTCTTGGTGAATTTATCAGGTTCTTTTATAGAAGACTTGTTGTGTTCCCCCCGGCCCCCCCCCCCCCCCGCTCCCACCCCCGGAATTTCAGCGGTAGTCGCTTTAAAATTCTCTAGCTAATACATAAAATCTTCAAATCTCAAATATAACTAAATTGGAAGGATCAACTAATAGTAGAGGTTTCTCTGTGCAAAAATGGGGATAATTTCGCTGATTTTTGGCCACGGGCAGAGCGCAGGCCCTTCCCTATGAGACGCGAGGCATGAGGCTAAAACAGGAAACGCTGTTCTATGTAAAACGAGGTAGTGATTTTTTCCACCCAATCGAACCATAAAACATCCCATCAGACTGCACACACATCTCACCCTGCTCTATTCGTAATCTGTTTTGCGGGCCGCCAAAATTACAGGAACGCCGAAAAAGGCGCGATCTTAATAGATGATGCTCAGATTTAATTTAAATTATGCTGATTGGAAATTTCGATCACCATAAAAACCTTGCCGTTTTCAATTTGTCGATAAAAATTCGTCACAATACTGTGACTTCATTTTGATAAAAGTCAAACGATCCACATTATTGTGGAAAGGGATGCTTTTGTCTGTAAGATCCCCCGGTGTGCTAAAGGTCCGCTCAGATATGACGTGGCTGCTGGGAGGACAAACCTCTATGGCGTGGCGAGTTCGCGGGCATTCGTCCTTTTTGGATACCCAGAAGTATTGGGCCGGAAACATATAAAAACTTTGGGTTTTTTGAGACGCAGATGGTCGTGCACATGATTTAAAGCGGTCTCTGGGTGTTGTATGTGTCCATGCATTGCGGTTGGTGAGGTGGTAAATAAAGATTGCCAGAGGTCCCCCATCGGCTTTGCCCCCTTGTGCTGCTGCTGCTGCTGTTACGGCTACTTGGACTTTGCTGTCACGCGCGGGCTTGTTCCCCCGGGGACATTTAAAAAAGTGAAGAGAGCAACAGATGTCTCCTTTGTAAAACACAATCTCCTTTCCTCATTTTACTCTCTATTTTTTGGGTAAAAGGGAAAGTGCTGATTTTTGTTTGTACGGGGATCCAGAGGGGGGCCCCCCGTAATTTTGTTAATTTTGAGGGCCTTTAATGCAGGATCTGTTGGGAAAGGAAATGGGGGATCCAAGAAATCAGGAGAGAGGACCCCCTCCTCGCCTCAAATTCGGCCAACCTCTTTAAAGGCAGGGACGTCGGAAAAATCTTTGTCTAGGAATACTTCCTCCTCCTCCTCCTCCGCGCCCCCGGCCCACAGCTTCAAACACCCCCTGAGCCTGAGTGTGCCCCCAAGCTGATGCGCCCCCTTGATTAGCTCTGGACCCCGAACCACCCCTAATGAAGATGAGAAATTGTGAAACTGTGGGCCTTGTGGTTTTGACGGAGAGAAAGGCTCCGTGCCCGCATCTTTTCCCCGCTCCCCTCCGTCCTGGCGGGACCTGTTGTTTCAGAGTGTCCAACGACTTTTCAGAAAAGATCCCCAATGCTCATGTGACAAGGGCATTGTCCGCATGCCCTTTTTGGGTTTTTCAAAAATGGAAGGGATGGGCAGAGCTCTTTCCCCTGCCTCCCTCCGGGGGTTCAACACCCGAGGCCCGTACCGTGCTTTGTAGGCCAGTGTAACTTCGTACTGGTAATGGCATTGCGCTGTGCCAAAATCGCTGGAGCATTGGAGGGGGGAATTCCAGCGTGTTGCCACGTCAAAAAATGAGCGGTTGGGGGGAGGCCGAGCTGCGCTGCAACGAGCCGGCGGGACAAAGCAGGGTGCGAACGGCGGAGTGCGAACTCAGACCTCAGCCTTCTTTCAGCGGGGTCCAGCCCGGGGGACCTCTTTAGAAATTTTAAAGACCATTTTCTAACATGTCCAGGCAAGGGTGTCCTCCACCTACCCGACTTAAGGGGGGCCAAACGTTTTTCGCCCTTTACGCATACCACCTTTGCCTGCAAAAGGGGTTCTTGTCCCCCACCAGCCTCGGTCTCATTGCGGGAGCCCCCACAGCCCCCTGCCCTGTGGGGGGACGGTCCCCAAACAGTTTAAATTTCAAAATGGTTGGTTTTTTTGGGCCGTGATGCCACCAGGGCCCCTTGGGGGGAAAAAAACCCTGCACCACCCTGGGGTTTTAAAAGAGCATGGCCGAGCCTGAGAGCCCCGCCCCCCAGGACTCCACCCAGTCCCCCAGTGAGCTGTCACAGAGATATCGGCCTTTGGGGCCGTGTTCGCCCCATGTGTCGGGGGTCAGTGGACTTTCCGGCCACGATGCAGAAAACGCGCTTGAATTTTGATGACAGGGCTGGCCGGGGCAGGGGGGGTTTTTTGGGCAAAGAAAATCCCTCTCGGATTTGGTATTGGGGGCAGGAAAGGGGCCTGACGTGGCGGAACCCATCTGTGCCACCAACGGAAAGGAAAACATTTCCCAAGGCCAAAAGCCTGGCAATGCCGACATTCAGGCTTTTGGCTAGGGATGGTTGGGTTAAAGTTTTCTTTGCCCCCAAACCTGGAAGACAGAAGGCTGGCGCTAGACTGGCCGTTACGGCGTGCAGGTCGTCCAACGGGCGGAAGGAAAAAGGGGTGGAGGGTCTCTGGTGGTGCTGGTGGTACTCGCGCGATGGTGGGGCTGAAGCGGAGGCTGACCCCTGTCATGACTCTGAGAGAAAGGGGCACTGAGGAACATGGCGGAGGAGGAGGAGGGGGCGGAGACAGAGGGTGTGACGGGGTTTTTTTTTTTTTGGGGGGGCTGGCCGGTTCCCTTTTTTGGCCCAAAGTGTTGCCTCCCTTTCAAAACTTATAATTCGCTCATGTGACTAGAAGTTGGGGGGGTTTTAAACCCCTTAAGGTTTTGCCTTATTTTGCATTTATGGCAAGGCGGCAAGACTCGCTGGGTGAATCAGGGCTTGCTCAAAGAAGGCCCCGGCTTGATGGTCCTGGGCCTTTTTGACGGCGATAAGCGGGAGCGGGGTTTGCGCTGACCCTGGCTGGGGGAACTATCAGCGGGTTTTGCGACCGCCTCTCCCTTTTTTTGGGGGGGAAACCCTATTTACACTACCCCATCGTCTTCCTCCCCGTCCACTGGAAGCGCTCCAAGCAAATTTGCGGGAAAAGACCCCGATGGATCCCCATGTTGTCATCATCATCATCATCATCAACCAGGTGGGCTTGGTCGTCCTACTTTCTGCTCCGAAGCTGCGGGCTACAAACAAAAAGGGCCCGCAATGCGTTGCGACGCCCGGGTTTTTGCCGATTGACCCGGTTCTTTCCTCCCCTGATGGCATAGAACTTGGCGTCAGAGAGACTAAAATCCTCTTTATCTTTTAACATGCCTCTGACCCCAACCGCATTTTGTCATCAAAAAAGGTCTTCAGACAAGGATTTCCACAGTGGTGGGTACACGAGTTGACATTTGGGGTGCTTCTGTTGGATGGTTTTGGGTGATGCTGAACGACATTTTTGGCCGTGATGGGGGACGAGGTGGTAAGATTGCGGAGCAGGTTGCATTAACCACTAAGGACAGATTGGGAGTGTTCGTTATGGTTCACAGGGCCCTGACCCAGCGATGACAGGGCCCGACGGGCCCGCAACACGATCCCCCTGGCATGATGTTGTGCCAGCACGGAAAGGAGCACCTTATCTGTACCTTCCTCCATGTGCACCCCCCCTTTGCTCGCTTTCCACCGCATTTTGCTCCATGTTCAGAAATATAAAAATTTTAGGGAAAGGTAGGAATAGTTTTGGAAAGTTCTTATTAAAAAAGGCGAACACAGTATTCAAAACCCCCTAAATCAAAAAAATTTTTGGTTCAAAATTTAACTGCAAAGGTGTCTCTACAAAAAATCGGACTGGGCAAAAAATGCAAAAAACACGATCTGTTATGTTTTGTATAATACCCGTTTTTTTTTTTCACCCCTTTCAAATTTACCTGGGTGCGTTTTAAGTTTTCGTCAACTGCGTAAAGAACAAAGTTAGTGCCCAAAATAAAAAAACAGTATCTGTTATGTTTTCTATAATCACGGTATTTTTTGTACCTTTCAATTCCCCTGTGGTACTTAAAAATTTCGTTTTAATTACGTGCAAGCTGCTCAAGAACAAAGCTGTAGTGCGCCCCAAAATCAAAAAAAACATATCTGAAATGTATTGGATAATAAAATGTTTTTTTGACCTTTCAATCCCTGTGGTGACTAAAAATTGCTGTTTTAAGATTTCGTGCAAACTGCGTCAATGAACAAAACTGTAGTGTGCCAAAGTCAAAAAAACAGTATTTTTATGTTTTCGATCTACACGGTTTTTTTGCACCTTTCAATTACCCGTGGTGACTATAAAATTTCTGTTTTAAGTTTACTGCAAGTGCGTTAATAACCCAAAACTGTAGTGCGCCAAAATAAAAAAAGTTTCTGTTATGTTTTCGTATAATACCAGTATTTTTCCCTTTCAATTCACCCGTGGTGATATAAAATTTTGTTTTTAAAATTTAATGCAAGCTGGTAATGAACAAGCTGTAGTGGCCAAAGTCAAAAAACACTATCGTTTTTTTTGTATAATCCGGGGTTTTTTGCTCCTTTCAATTCACCCGTGGTGACTATAAAAAGCTGTTTTAAGTTTAAGTGCAACTGCGTCAATGAACAAAGCTGTAGTGCACCAAAGTCAAAAAACACGTATCTGAAATGTATTTGTATAAAATTTATTTTTTGCACCCCTTTCAAATTTACCTGTGGTGACTATAAAATTGCTGTTTTTAATTTACGTGCAAGCTGCTCAATGAACAAAGCTGTGTGCGCCAAAGTTTAAAAAACCGTATCTGAAAAGTATTCGGGTAATAAAAAGTATTTTTGCACCCTTTTTAAATTTATGTGGGACTTAAAATTGCTTTTTCGATTTACGTGCAAGCTGCGTAATGAACAAAGGTGTAGTGGCCAAAGTCAAAAAACAGTATCTGAAAGATTCGGGAAAAAAAAATGTATTTTTTTTCAATTTCAATTCCCGTGGGACTATAAAATTGCTGTTTGATTTTAAGGGAAGCTGCGTCAATGAACAAAGCTGTAGTGGGCCCCCAAATCAAAAAAACGATTGAAATGTATTCGTAATAAAAATTTTTTTTTCCCTTTTAAATTTATGTGGTGATATAAAATTGCCGTTTTCAGTTTTTCAAGCTGGTCAATGAACAAGCGTGTGGCCAAAGAAAAAACACGTATCTGTTATGTTTTTTATTATAAAGGTATTTTTGCACCCTTTTAATTCACCTGTGGTGCTATAAAATTTTCTGTTTTAGATTTCTGCAAGCTGGTCAATGAAAAAGATGTAGTGAGCCAAAAAAAAAAAAAAACGTATCTGAAATGAATTGGGTAAAAAATGTATTTTTTTCACCTTTCAATTACTGTGGGGACTATAAAAATTTTGTTTTCAGATTTCTCAAACTGCGTCAATGAACAAAACTTAGTGCGCCAAAGTAAAAAAAAACTATCTGTTTGTTTTGTATAATACACGGTATTTTTTTGCACCTTTCAAATTACCTGTGGGGACTATAAAATTGCTGTTTTTAGATTTAAGTGCAAGGTGGATATATGAAAAAAGGGGGATGGGGAAAAAAGAAAATGAACACCTATCTGAAATGTTTTATGATAAAAAGTGGGGTTTTCACCTAACACAGAGACCCGCAGTTATAAAAAATGGTTTTTATCCAATATAAGTTTAGGCTGCCCCAAATCCAGGGAAAAATTTCAATAGAAAAATGTTAATAATAAAAAAAATTTTAGTGAAAAATCACACTATCTCGGGGAACTTTTTCCCGTGTTCTTTTTAGGCTTGTCTGTGTTGCCCGGGGGCCCCACTCACACCCCCCGTGCCCCCCGCTTTACATAAAACTTCCCAAACTCTAAAGTAATAAAATTTTAAGATCCAGCCCAATAGTAGAGGCTCGTGCAGAAATAGAAAAATTTCGTAAATGTTTGGGCCCCAGGGAGAGCGCACGCCTACCTATGAAGGGGGAGAGAAAGAGGCTGAACAGGAAAGCTGTTCTATTAAAACGAGGTCAGTGATTTTTCCCCCAATGCAACCAATCACCCTCCCAGTTTATGAGGGGGACATCTCTCAACCCGCTCTATTCTGTAAAACTGATTTGGGCGCCAAAATTACAGGAAGCGCAAATGGGGGGGTCTTAATAGATGGGGCACGATTTTAGGTTAAATTTTCGCATGATTAAAAATTTCGGATTACCATAAAAACCTTGCCCATTTCAACTTTGTCGTAAAAAACGCTCAACCAAAATTTTTTAAAAACCAAACCCCCCCCCCCCCCCCCCCCCATCGTTAGGAGGGGTTTTTAAGTGGACTAAAAGGGTTTTTTCCTTAAAAACCGGGTTGCTTACCCCCTTCCTGATCACATTGTCATTTTCTTTTATTTGAACCTCTAACACTTTCTTGCACTTGGTTATTTACGAATGTTTTCACCTTATTATCGGGATTTTTTTTTTTTATTTTATTTAATTTTTTTATTAATAATCCATGCACGAACAAAATCGGTTCCATAGGTTTCTTCTTAAGTTGAATTTGTATTTAAGTCGGAACAGGTACAATTTTTTAGCCAAAACCTTGTATAAATGCGACATTTTGGCCCAGGTTGGACTGATTCTGGACAGGTCTGGTGGTGCATTTGCAAACGGTTGCAGCATATAGCATGTAACAGCTCTCTAGGAGCACGGGAAACCAAGGCTCTGACCAGAAGAAGGCATCATATGTATTTTTGGACTTACAACATTGCCGCTGTACATTCTACACCCATACTAGATTAATCGGATTAGTACATGTATATAACACTGGGGGAGGGAGGTAATCTGTGTGTGGGTGCATGTTTGTGTATATATATAACCATTGCAGTACCTCCCACCCTATCTCACATATTCAGCTCTCCCAGCATCTCTTCCTCCTCTGTGCAGCTTAAACAAACCTGCAGTGTAACAGGGTTGTTTCTAGGGGTAGGCGGGGCTCTTGACCACCTACAGAGCTCCTCCCCCCTTCCATGCACTCAGTTGCTTGTCCCACCCACCCTGCAAAATGGCCCTGACTCCTGATACGGCATCACTTCTGGTCAAAATCACTAACATTAGTTATGTTGCCTGTAAGTGATGTAATGTCTGGAGCCACGAGGTGATGCTGACCACAAATGAGACTAGATTAGGAGGAACAAGGTTACGTCAAGCTGGAAGTGATACCACTTAGGAAATGATGAGGTCAACTCATGCTGGAAGTGATACCACTTAGGAAATGATGAGGTCAACTCATGCTGGAAGTGAGGCCTCACTGGGAGTAATGAGGTCACATCAGACTGGAAGTAAGGTCACAGCGGGAGCGATTAAGTCACATCAGAGCGGAAGTGAGGCCCCACCAGGAATGATGTTGTGACATAAGACTGGTAGTGAGGCCACATGTAGGGAGGGGAAGTGTATGTTGGTGTAGACAGTGGGTTGATACAGGGGGTTGAGTGAGGAGACAGTGAGGCTGGGCCTGCAGCCAATCAGTGGGCAACAGTTAAGTGGGGAGACAATGAAGCTGTCTCTGCAGCCAATCAGTGTGCAGCATTTAAGTGGGGAGACAGTGAAGCTGTCTCTGCACCCAATCAGTGTGCAGCAGTTAAGTGGGGAGACAGTGAAGCTGGGTCTGCAGCCAATCAGTGTGCAGCAGTTAAGTGGGGAGACAGTGAAGCTGGGTCTGCAGCCAATCAGTGTACTGCTGAGGGGAGGGGCTACAGAGTGACAGTTATAAGGAGGATGCCTGACAGGGTCTAGTTAGTTCTGTTTAGGGTTTTAGTTAAGCCAATTCCTCAGATTTGTAACTGAGGACAGTTCTAGTTATGTTCCAGTTAAATAGCTGATCTTCCTACCCATCAGCCGGCGGTGGATAGGACAGGCTGGGCGGTTGTATCAGCCCTACTCACAGATTGACCAGTAAGAGAAAGAGGAAGAGGTACAGGAAAGAAGAAGAGAGAAGTCAGGAGACTGAAAGTAGGGGATTGGGAAAATCCCGTATTAGGTACATAGTGGGCAGAGAGTGTTGGCTGTCCTGAAGAGTAGTACCCAAGAGAGTAGGCCAGAACAGTTTGTCCTGAGTAGTTGTACCAAGGCAACCGTTAAGTCCTTTAGGTGGAATGCTGGCTCAGTGACTGAAGAGACTAGTGGGGGCCTGCAGAGAGAAGAGAGGAAAATAAAGGGAAATTGCCCAGGGAGCAGTTTAAGAGAGGAAGTCTACTACTGTACGCTATGATGAATGTGATATCCTGTGACCAGAGTGAAGTGTAACATCCATAAGATAAGTGCCGTAAGTAAAGCCTGAAGATCTCTGGAACCAATGTCGTTTGTTGTTGCTTCAAGGTCCCGTCAGACCAGAAGTAAGTCCCCACTGGGAGTACAACGGGAATAGGGGCCGAGGGTAACAACATGTTAATCTACAAGATCCAGTAAAAACCAAACCCTATGTCCAGCTTATAGAGTTAGGGTTAGTGTAAGGGTTAAGGTTAGAGAAAAAATGTAGGTTCTAGAACTCCTGAAGCCAAATTTTTCTTTACAAGCTTGGAGGAACCAGTTTTGAACTGAACAGCGTCCTATTTGGGCAACACTAGTAGATAACCCAAGATTAAAATCACAAACGCTTGGCTCTGCAGCTATGTATATTGATAGGGCTCCCAAATAAGTGCAGGG
>JAODAL010086936.1:0-10091 GCA_025379985.1 Phyllomedusa bahiana | reverse complement strand
GTCAGCTTTGATCTAACAAATTTAACCGAATAAAAACATAGTACAGCTCCCACTGACAAACGGATCTGCCCGGAAAAACCAAAGTTTAAACTCTACTTCCCCGGGCCCAGATATTCAAAAGAGCGAGGGGCCCTTTTTCCCCCCTCCGCGTCCCCCTTTTAGAAGCGGGCACCCAGCTCATTTTTCGGTTAATAAATCAGATCCAAGCCCCATCCCCCCTTTTGCAAGGCGCATCTAAATTTGGAAAAGTAGCCTCAAAGGGGCTGTCCTGCCTTGGGGGGGTTTTTAAAATTTTTAAAAAAATAAAAAGGGGGGTTGCCCCGAAAAAAAAAATCAAAAACTGCCTTGCTGCTATGAATATGCTTTCTGATTTTTTCAAAAAAATGGTGGTTTTTTTATCCCCCTTTTCCCAAATGGGGAGATAAAAAGGCTTTCCAGGGCCTGTTGTGAGGGTCTTTTGGGCCCACGCCCTTTATATGGCCCAACTCCTCAAAAGTTCGGGGTTTGGTCTGAACCCAAGGGTTTTTAACTTTGATTTGGCGCCATCTTTGATTACAACGACAATCTATACAAACTATACGGGAGGGTTTCATTTTGTTTAACACTTTTAAGGGACAAAAAAATATTGTACAGATGAAAACCCT
Source organism: Phyllomedusa bahiana (assembly GCA_025379985.1). Lineage (NCBI taxonomy): Eukaryota > Metazoa > Chordata > Amphibia > Anura > Hylidae > Phyllomedusa > Phyllomedusa bahiana. The sequence goes on along the minus strand of JAODAL010086936.1, from coordinate 9,447 downwards.
GTATGTATATAAAATATAAATATAATGTATATGTGGGGGTTTTTAAAATTTTTAACCCCTAAATTACTTTAAAAAATAGAGACAAAAAAGGAAATAAAACATAATATAACCTTTTTTCCCCAATCCACAACCCCTTTCCCAAACCCTTCATACCAATTCTCAAGGTAAGGATTTTTAGGGCAGTTTTAAACATTTTTTTTTGAGTCGTGCCAGCTCCGTCCAGTGCTAATTCCTTGAATGTGTCTGTTTTTAGAGTTTGGGCCATGTGTATCTTTTTTATCTGATCCCTTCGGCTATGGTTACCAGGGGAGGAGGGACATGACCTCAGTCGGGAAAGCCCAAAAGACCCCCTTTTCCTGGGGAATTTTCCAAACCTCCCTGTACCGGGGTTCCGAATTTGGAGGTTTACAGAGAGAAAAGGAAAAGCATCCCCCAAAGTTTGGGGAAATTTTTCCCCACCTTTAAGATCGGGAAAATGGGGGGGGTTTTTCAGTTTCTCAGCCGGCCTTACCGGGCACTGGGAAGGGCCCACAAATTCTCCCCCCCACAAGTAGGCCCTTTTGTTATTGCAGGGATGTTTGAGTACATTGGGCCCATGTATAAAAAACTGTCTGAAGTAAGACTGTCCTGGTTGCCCCAAAAGCGGAAAACCAGAGCCCATAGCAACCAGCAGACCCCAAAGCTTTTTTTTTTCCACCAAATTTTATGAAAATGAAATTTTGGGCTCAAAACCGGGTTTGGCCCTCTGTGCGCTGGGTTCGGGGGAAATGGGTTTGCTATGTTCTGATGGGTTGATATTGGAAAACAAGGACGGTTTACGGGGGCCCCCCCTTAGAACCCAAGGGTTTTTTAAATTAACCCAATAAAAACCCTGTGTGGGGTATCTCTGCAATCCTTCATTCTAAAAGGGGATGGGGGAGAGACAAAAAACCTTTTTTACTGCTTCAGGAGTGGTTTAGTGACCGGGGAGATGACTACATAACCCCCCAAAACCAGTCCCTTTATAATGGCTAAAGATAGTCCCCTTACACAAATATTTCTTACCATATCTTTTTTTGGGGGTTTCTGTTTTACTGCTAAAAGGTCATGATGCTATATAATATCTACTTTAACAGTACCAAAACGGGAGTCTATAGAATATTCCCTTTTTGGAAATGTAAAATTGCTTATGAAACATGTTATATTTTTCCTTCAAAATTTGGGGGGACAAAAAGGGTCACTATAAAATACCGAATACTGTAGTTTTATACTTTGGGTTTGCCGTGCAGTGGTTATGTACAATAGTAGCATGTGAAACATTTTAAAAAAAATTAACATTTTCCCGCTTTTCCCGTGTACTGTAACCTGACTCCAAAAACACTTTTTTAATTACGTAACCCAAACCCTGCCCCTTGAACTTTTCCGCTACGGGAAACCCTAACCCCAAAACTTACCTAATGCTGAAACCCCTAACCCCGACCCCAAACTCTGCCTAATCCCTGAAAACCCTAACACGGACCCTGAAACTTAGGGACTACTGAAACCCCTTAACCCCCGAACTCTACCTAATGCTGAAACCCCTTTAACCCCCGGCCCCCAAAAAACACTATTATACCCCAAAACCCCCATCTTTTTCCAAAAAAGGCAAAACCCTTTAATTTGTCTTAAAGGGGTTTTCCCAAAAATCTCATTTCATACCTCCTGCACCCCAAGTCTTCGCTTGTGTGTTCATAAGGGGCGTGTGTGTTTTGGTTTAAATTTTTTTATTATGTGACCCTTTTTGGATGGACATCCCCAAAGGCCTTTCCTCTCCCCCTTAAGTGAAAAAAAAGGGGGTTGTTTATGTAAAAGAGCTGTGTGTAGTTACAATGTGGGCCAGAGGAAAAAATTTTTTGCCCCCCGGGCCCAAAAGGGGTTCCTGGGTTTTCAAATCCTGCAGGAACCAAACCTGGGGGAAATTTTTTTTCTCTTTATCAATGAACATCCCTTAATTGAGGTTTTTTTTTTTTAATTTTTTTGTGCATTTGTTTGCCCTAATTTACTTTGGAGTACGGGAGGGGGTTTTAAAATGACAGCTACCAGGGGTTTGAAACTCAGTAGCTGTTTTTTCCCATTTTGAAAAACAGGACTGGGGTGCTCCAAGCCCTGGTTGTACCCCTGGAGCCCAGTTGTAAAAAATGGATAAATTTTAAAAGGAGACAAAGGGCAAAAAACAGTCCAGATTTTTTAATGTTGATAAAAGGTTTAAAAATTGTTTGTTTTTTAAATTTTACAAATTTCCCCCGGGTCAATTTTTTCGGGGAAAACCCTTTTTAAATCAAAACCCCAAAAACTCTACCTAAAATTCAAAAAGTAACCCTTTAAATTAGGGTTGGAAATACTGTTAGGTTTTTCTCCCTCTGTATTTGGGAAACTTTTACGTAGGATTTTATTTTCACCCCCCCATGGGGGTTTGCCCACATGTCCCTCCCCCTTACAATGATGTCCTTTACAGCCCCTTAATAGTACCAGCTAAATTGCTCGGGATAAAGGAAAAGGATGGAAAAAAGCATTGTACAAAATTTTTTCCCCTCTACGAATTTGGAGGAAAGTACACGATTGGAAAAGGGAAGGGGAAGGTGTAAAATTTCATGCCCCTGGGGCCCCACCTTGGGGAGGAAAGGATCAAAAATTTACAGACCGGGAAAGGCCAATAGAAAAATTTAAAAGGAAAAGGGTTTCAATCACCAGAGAACCTCAATTTGGCACCGGGAGCCCCCGCCCCGCAATGCATCTCAAGAACACGATTCATTTTTGTTTCGGTTCCCAACTATAAACTTTTTTTTATAAAAATGTCCCCTTTATTGAAATTTAATCTTTGTAGTGAAAAAAAAACCTTTTTTCGGGGTGTTTGATGTTTTGAAATTTGGCCAAAATTTGGCGTATCTTGACGGGATCCCCTGAGTTTTGGGGGGAAATTTTAAATGATTCGAGCAACCCCTTTGTAGGGGTTTTTTTTTTTTTTAGGTGTAAAAATTTGGGGTCCCATGTACATTGCTGTTTAGGGCTATCTCGGGCCCCTAGGCACTGATACTAATAAAAAAAAAAAAAAACAAAAAAAAAAAAAGGAAAAATGAAAAACATAGTGGAAAAAAGTGTTTTAGATTATTTTTTTTTTTTTCTGGTAATTTTCAGTCCGCCCCCTCTGGTAATGCTGAGGTCCTTTTTTATTTTGTAACCCCTGAAAGAGGGTTTGTGCCAAAAGGGGCCTTCCCCAAAAATCTGCCCATCTGTTTTCCCTGGAGATTGGGAAGCTCCCCTTCTTGGGTTCTGAGCGAATCCCCCTTTTTGGCCCGATTTCCCTGGGTTCAGGAGTCTTTCCGGCGGCCCCCAGGAGGGTAATCACAGATGCCTGCCAAAAAAAGTGGGGGGCCCGGGCTTGGGCCCAATATTGGAAAAAGAAAGTGGGAATCTCTAAGGATTGGGAAAGGTAGGAAAAAATTTTATAAGGTGTTTTTTCCCCCCTTCCCCTAAAGGGAACCTGTTAGGTGATTTTTAAAACTAAAAATGAGGGCCCTAATTTTTAAAAGAGGGGTATAAGCTGAGCTCTGTGATATATAGGGTTATTGATAGAGGGAGAGGGGGCTGAAACTCTGTGATATATAGGGTTTATGATAGAGGAGAGGAGGGCCCTCTGTGTGAATTTTACTCTATCACAGAGCTCAGCTTTTTCTCCCTCAAATTGCAATTTCCCATTGGGGAGAAAAATATATCACCTGCAGGTTTACTGTAAGTGGGCAATTTAAACCCGGTTTCCCTGTTCTTTGCCCAGTACTTTTTTAAATAACGTTGGGGGGATTTTTCTGGGGTTTGGGTTTTTTCGATTGGTTTCGCGTCAGGGCTGGGAAAAATGCCATCATTGTCGAGGATACAAGACTCTTTTAAAAATTAAAGGGGTTTTGTAAGAAAAACAGACCTCATCCCAGGATTACCTGGAGGGGCCCGCGGATGGAAGGGGAGTTCTGGCCGACAGAGGCGAGTTTGTGAATGGTGCCCCCCTTTCTTGAGGTTAAAAGTTTGGGGGTTTTCCCCCCTCTGGATATTTAGCAAAGAAAACCAAACAAAGTTCTCCCTTCTGTTTAAACCCTCAGGTGTGGAGGGAAAAAAAAGCCACCCAAAAATGTTTGGGTTGGGGCCAAACCGGAGAACATTGTGCCGGCCGGCAGTGCTTGAATGGGAATGGTGGGCCAACGCGGGTTTCAGCAAACCCTTTAAAAGTCCTGCTTACCTGTCCCAGGGTGAGGAACCGAGGTGTTTTAAAAATTTTGCGCCCTTTCCCACGGTGAGTGGGAAGAGGCATGGTCCCCGCACCACCCCGGGCTAGGGGCTTTCATTTCTTAAAAACTGCGCACATCCGAGCTGCGTTTAAAAGTGTAAACCTTTTGGGGTCCCCATTGATTCCGTCCCGAGTTTCGTTTCCCATTTTCCCGGGCTGGGTTTATATGAAAAGTTCCTGTCCAAAAAAGGACGGGTTGGGCTGCCCCAAAAATTTTGCTGTGTTTTGCAGGGGTCCCTTTTCTTTTATTTCCCTTTAAAATTGGGGGCGAACTCCTTTTTCACACAACCATTTAGGGGTGCCCGGGGGGACATCCATTAGTGGATTAAGCTATGTGTACGCAAGGGAAATACAGTGAGCCCTAACTGGAACCCAGCCCCCTGTCGCTGCCTATTTTACGTGTCCCCCTAGGTGGCAGCGGAAACTGGGGAAGTCCTCTCTGTAAAGTGCTGGACCCGTCAGGAGGAAGAAGGTAGACAGTCGGGTAAAACACAAAACAGGAACCCCAAAGCCACAAATCGAACCGAGGGAAAAGTAAAACAAGCCGGGGTCAAAAGCAAACGGAAGCGAAGCACAAAAGGGGAGAGAACCGGGGTAGGAAAAACAAGCCGGGTAGGTACACAGTTTTGGCAAAACAAAAATTAAACGAAAAAATTACACGAGGTAGCCGGGAATATCACAGGGCAGACCACCCTTCGGGGAGTTTAAATGGTGTTCCTGGATCCCGCCCTGCGTGATTGGAGCGGCCTCCCGGGTCCTCCCATTGGTGGTGAAAAACTCCCCCCTGTCAGGGGGGGCTGGGCCCCTTCATCAGGTTGTCGCGATGTTTTTGGGGTTGGATCGTGCATCAGCTGCTGCACCCTGCAGTCCCTAGGTGACACAGCCCACCCCTGCCTATGGGATTTGGTTGGCTGTTGTAGCTCATAGCCAACTGAGCTTCCACCTAATGGGTGTTTATCTTTTCATTGGTAGCATTCGGTGTTTCCCATCTTTGGGTTGCTGAGGGGGCCCTGACCCTATTTCGGGATTCGTCCCTATCCTCCTTTTCTTCCTTCTTTAAAACTAAAAGCTGTTTTCTGGTTCGTCTCACTCTACCCCAATGGCTTTACCATCCCCCAAATCTGTTGCCTTTGGGATAACTTTTATCTGTCCTTCAAAAAAAATAAAACCCTTTTTGTCCGCAGCCCCTTAACGTATTCTCAAATCCCTTTTTTTTCCTTAAAAAAGGGGTTTTGGAGTTAGAAAACTTGCTGCCATCAGGCCTGATTTGGGGGAATTTTCTTTTCCCCCCCCCTCTCCCCTTTAAGATTCTTACATGTTTAAAGGGGCCCAACCCCCCCCAGCTCCCAATCCGCTGCCTTGGGATTAACCTTTGACTCCTTTTATCCTTCAAACCGCACATCCAGCCCTCCCTTTCCCCGCCCCCTCCACCTGAAAAATTTTTCCCAAAACCGCCCATTCCTAACTCTGCACTACTAAAAAGCTAGTCCGCCCTTGTCATCTCCCCCCCCCGACTACTGCAACTCCCTTCTTGTGGGGGTCCCGTTGCCCTCGCTCCCCTCCCCAAACCATCCTTAACTTTTTGCCGCCCGTCGATTCACCTTTCTCGCTCTCCCCTTGCCCCCCTTCCCCCCGCAATCCCTTTTACTGGCTGCCCATGCCCACAATTCAGTTCAATTATAAAAACCTGACCAAAAGGCTCCCAGACCTCCCCTCCCAAACATCTCTGCCCCCAATTTTCCGATACCTCCCCTACGCAATCTCGCTTTTACAGGCCCTTTTCCCTTGCTCCCCTCTCTCAGTCCTCACAAACCGTCTAAAAGACTTTCCGTGCTTCACCCACACTCTGGAACCCCTTAACCAAAAACTCAGACTCTCCCCAATTTCACAGTTTCAAAAGCAACCTGAAACCCATCTTTCAGGATAGCTACAATTTCCACACTAACCCCACCACCACCACTACACCGGCCCGCAAGATGTTGCCCACACCCTTTTGTTCTCCCCCTTTTTCCCGTAGTTGTAAGCCCTCGCGGGCAGGGTCCTCTTTCCCCTCTGTTTCAGTTATAGTCACTTTTGAACCCTTGTATTTGTTCAATATTTTTTTGATGTAAATTCCCCTTAAATGTACAGGCCCTGGAATTAATGGCGCTCAAAAAATAAATAATAATAATAATAATAATAATAATAAGTAGAAGATAACAATGTTCTACCCCCAAGCTCTATTTGGGCTGGGGCCTGTCCGTTCACCCCAAGCTGTAAGCATGTGAATGTTTCGTGCACGACATTGTGGCCTGCAATTGGTTGCAGCTGTCCCTGAATGAGACCGTTCCAGCTGCAGCGGGATGAATGGGATGGGCACCAGGACCAAATGGGACCATCTGGGAGGGGAGTATTATTTTTTCTTCCATTTTTTTTTTTTTTTAAATCCTCCCTCAATGATCAAATGGCTTCTTGGCTGCGGGAAAAAACCTTTAAAAACTTTGCTATAAAAATTTGGTCCTGCCTTTTCTCCCCCTAGTCTACTGAAATATGTTCTTGTGGCCCCCCATTTAGCATCTTTTTTTCCCTCCAAACCATCTTCTCTACCGCTCTCCTTATCCCTCCTCCCCATTGAATCAAGTTACTAACCCTGAGCTACATGGTTGTCTGTAATCTGTCCCCTCCATATATCTCTATCCTAATCTGTAGATGCCTCCCTCACTCAATCTCTGCTCCTCACAGGACCACCTTCTCTGCTCTCCCCGTGTCAGCTCCTCCGTCTCCAAGACTTCTCCTGTGCTTCCCCCACACTGTAACTCACTGCCCCAACACCTCAGACTCTCCTCCACTTTCACTAGCTTCAAAAGCAACCTGAAAACCCATCTCTTCAGGAGCCTTAACCTAGAATAAAACCTGCTGCCATCACAACATAATAAACACTTCTCTGACCCTCACCTTCTGTCTCTTTCCTCCTAAAAAAAACTCGCGACCATACTTAGTTCAATGGCTGGACATTAGACTAATCCCAGTCAGAGGCAATACAAGTCCCAGCACTACCTGGGAGAAATATAACTGGTGCAGATAATTAAAGAGTAGTTGCTAACACACCCCTCCACTAGGAGAGCAACTGAATGATAAAAAAGCTGCACATTGGATAAGTACCAGTTCGCACCAATGTGCAAAAACCACAGTATAATACATCGGGAGACTGCACAAATACAAAATTACTGATAAGACAATGACTCGCACGCCTTCTATGTATGAAGAGGGTGGTTGCTGGTATTATAATTGCATATAGATCTAGTGATACAAAGGGTGCCATTTATACAGATACGTGTGGTGCACCATGCTGGCTTGCAGCCTATGACGCCTCTACTGCCCGATTGGTGGGGGCCTGCCAGCCCCATTTCGGGGTCTTTGAAATGCTTTGGGACTGAAATTAACGATCGCCCCCCCCCTTATTTGGACTCGTGTTAAAGTAAAAAAAATTTAAAAAAAAAAGGAAACAAATTTTTTAAAGTAAAAAAAAAGTTTAAAAATTTAAAATTAAACCCATTTTCCCATTTTAAAAATAAAAAAAAAATTTAAAAAGGGTTCCCCCATTTTTCGTATCCCCGCGTCCCGAAATAGCCCGATTTTTTTTAAAAAAATATAATTTTAATTTTTATCCCGTACACTAAAACCCCCGTTAAAAAAAAAAATTTCCCAAAAAACCCCAAAAATTGCGTTTTTGGTCTTTTACGTCGCAAAATTTTTGGGAATAAAAGTGATCAAAAAAGTCGCAGTCATTAAAAACCCTGTAGGATAAAAATGGCAGTTCAGTCCCCAAAAAAGCCGCCTCCGGGAGGTCCGTAGGTGTTAGTACAAAAAAGTTATTGGTCGCAAAAAAGGGAACCGCGGCCACAAATTTAAAAAATAAAAAATTTTTAAAAATTTTTTTTTACAGTCCCAAAACAAAAGGGAAAACCCTACAGGGTTTGGTTTTGGGGATGCAGGAAACCCTGTACAATACAGGGGAACGCATTATTTTTAACCGAAGAAAAAAAGCCCAAATTTAAAAAAAAATCCCAAAAAAACCATGGCGCAAGTACTTTTTTTGGTTTTTTCACTTTTTTCCCCACTTCAATTTTTTTGTTTTTCCCCCGGGTATATTCTATGTAATATGAAAAAACCCATTAAAAAGTACATCTTTTTTTTTTTTTTTCCCCCCCCCCAAAAATTTTAAAAAGGGCCTTTCATGTGTCTATGTAGGGGGAAAAAAAATTTAAAGGGTTAAGGCTTTCGAAGGCGGGGGGGAAAAAAATTTTAAAAACCAATTATAAACCCGTCCGTCGGGAAAGGGGGTTTAAAGAGCAGCTGTAATACCCCGTCCAAAAAAAGGGGAAACTAAATTTGATAAAAGCTGCACATTGTGTGTGTGTGTGTGTGGCCTCTTTTGATTTAAAAAAAACCCCTTTAGGGTAATCCCAGCAAAAGCTATTGTTGCTGAGCAGTTTTTTTTTTGGGTGGGTTCCGGGTGGGGTTTTTTTTTGGGAGGGGCCCCAAAGTCTGGGTGGGGGGCCCAAACCCCCAATATTTCCAGAACAGGTTCCCGGGGCCAAAAAAAAGGCATTGGTGCAGGAAGTTAGGAGGTGTGTTTCTGGACCTAAACCCAGAAGCTGTGGTTTTCCCGTGTTGAAAGGGCTGTGAAAACCCTGAAGGGGGTGTGTGGGGAGGAGCTTTAAACCCCAATGCCTTTTGGGTTACCTAAAAATAAGGGCCCTTTCTGTTATTGGATACCTGAGTAAGGACTTTTATGTTATGATTTTCTGTTTTTCCCTGAAGATAAGCTAAATTTTCCCTTTTTGTTTCCCTGGGGGTTTTTACAATAAACCTTGCTTTATTTGGACTTTATCCCCTTTTGCCTGGGGCTTTGTTTGAATGACCCCCCCCCCAAAAAAATTTATATTTTTTATATATATATATATATATATTTTATATATATATTTTTTAAACCCCCGGATATACTCTAGTATAAGCCGTTTTTTTCCCAGCACAAAAAAATGTCCCTAAAAAAATTCCCCCCTCGGCTTATCTCGGGGTACTGTCGGCGCTCGGGCGCTGCGAGGGCCCCGGGCGCCGAAAAGGGACGCTTCGTTATATGCGGCCCTCGGGGAAGTGCATATAATCTGAAC
>JAODAL010086935.1:0-10092 GCA_025379985.1 Phyllomedusa bahiana | reverse complement strand
CGCCATTCATTTTGGGTTTATCTTTCCCCAAACCTGGAGAGGTTTGCAATCCATTTACTCACTATAGAGCGCAAGCCTCTCTTGTGTATTGAGTAGACAACCCGATAGTGAAGAAGGTTGGATCGCAGGGAGCTAAGAGCTGCAGTAGCGGGGGACTGGGAGGTAAGCATGAGTTTTATTTCTATTTTTCTTTACTCTGGTCCCATTTAAAACTGAAAACATTGAAATCTGGAAAACCTTTAAATTTGGGTTTTGAGTATTACTGCATCGGTTTTCAACAGTATGCTCTCCTTGTTGTGTTTTTTTATTTCCCAACATGTAAAAACCCCAATAAAAAAAGTTAATTTTTTTGTTAAAAATTCCTTTTGACATTGTGTTCATGTCTAGATGCAATACTACAACAATAGATGCATTTTTGAGGATTAATCTTATTATTGAACAACTACAGTGCAGTAAGACAATTCAAAATGTTAATAAACCACAAATTTTAAAAGGAACCTGTCACTCAGTGGTTAGTCCCCCCTTATGGGATGAAAACCAATAGTGACAGACATGCGTTTCCAGCGCTGTGTTTCTTTTTCTGTAAGTTCTGTAGTTTCAGAGCTTTTTAAGCGACATGTAAAAAAGGGGCTTTTCACCCTTTTTTGGTGTACAATCCCCAAAAAGAGCCGACACATATTTAAATTTTTTTCCAACGTATGTGTTCATTAGACTCAACACTTTCAAATGAGGGTGCGTTCTGGGGGCGTTATGGAGGCGTGTCGTACCACCCTCGTATTATTAGACACATATATGAATGTGGTTTGGCAAAACTAGGCGCATTACTGCTCCGACAGGCAGACCTATCCAATGTGGTCTGTATAGCCTGAGGAGTGAAGTGAGCTAATTTGCTTAACATATTTACTATTTTCCCAAGCAAACTTAAACTCTATCAGTTCTCTAGCTGTAAAACACTAAAACGTAACTTTTATTATGTATAACTCTTAACCTCTATACACACTATTTAAAAACCTGACTTCTAACCTCATCATTTAACCCTTTCTACTTCTGAAAGAAGGAATAGCTCCTTTTCTATTATCAAGTCTGGTGGAGCACCACCTATTAACAGGAAAGCCTTATATGTACAGCAAATTACTAGCTCCAGTAAGGGATCCCAAGCCTACTACTTGGGCAGTCGTCCCTAATCTCATGGACACAAAACAAATAAGGCCCCCTTGTGACACCCCTGCAGCAGGTGACACTTATAGACAGAGGTGAGAAATCACAATTTAAAACGTCATATCTGACCTCCCCGACATGTTTCGCCAGCTAACCTGGCTTCAACAGGGGTTAAAGGTCCGATCACATGTGGTCTAAGCTCACTTCCTTTTATATCATGTTAGGTGCACAACCTATTCAGGTGCTCACCAATTAGCCATCAGAGAATCCCCATAAAACCCACTCTCCCTTCCGCTCTCTTGCACGCACACTCATAGTATGTGCTGCTAAAGCTGCCACCATGCTCCCATAAACAGCAATCCTCAGACAAATTCACGATCTCCTTAACGGGCTGGCGCCCTGTCTTACCGTACTGCCCGTGCCAACGCACTGCACCAACAGACACCTCAGGAGCTATTCCTTCTTTCAGAAGCAAAAAGGGTTAAATGATGAGGTTAGAAGTCAGGTTTTTAAAAAGTGTGTATAGAGGTTAGGAATTATACATAATAAAAGTTACATTTTAGTGTTTTACAGATAGAGAACTGATAGAGTTTAAGTTTGCCTATGGCAAAATAGTAAATATAGTGATCAAAAGTCCCTCTCTGTTCTCTTGCGAGATTTCCAATTTTTTGGAGACTATATGACAGATTTGCTGTAAGGGGCAAAAATGTCCAATATTTCTCAGCTTCCACCAGTACAATAATAAAAAGTAATTTATTATAATTCTCAAACTGTATAAAATTAAATTATTTAAATTTAATTAAAAATGTTATCGTATAAAATGAATATAAAATATTTAATATCCCCAAAATATAAAAATATCTCCTATCAAATATATTTAATTTTATTAGAGCCTAATACTAATTTTACATTATATAATCCACTGATTATCTTGTTCAGATTTTTATAGTTTTAATTTTTACTACATTAAATTTGAAATTCACACCACAGAGCCAAGATCAGTACCATAGTTTCTATTCACTGACATACTATTCTAATGAATTCTCTTATTTCCAGTCTGTCTATAACCTTAATACATGTTAGGCGCATTACTTATGCGCCTTAGTTCTGTAATGCGCCTAACACATAGGCGAGGTGCGTTGAACTGTACACACCATTTATGAATGCACAAAAACCACTTTCATACATCAGGTGCATTATACAGTGGAAAAAAGATGATAAATTGAACTTCGATGCACCTTCCTTCATATATGTCGCCCTTAATGCTTACATTTTGTCAGTTTAAAGCCTGTTCTGCCAGAAAAGAGTGCATGTAATTCATGAGTAGGTGTTTGTACCACCCACCCACAGCTAACTCCGCCCACCCATGGCTGATTCAATCTTTTATTTTGAATAGGTAGAAACCTGTGAATAGCCAGCAGATGGGCAGAGCTAACACGTGTTCATGAATTAAGTGGACTCTTCTCTGGCAGAACAGGCTGAAGGCTGCCAGATTTAAGTAATAAATGTTCTTAAACTGCAGCATCCTACAGAGTTAGGGTAGGTTCCCATGGCGTGTCTGATTAGTCTTTTTCAATACATAAATTACGTATTGAAATCAGTCCGAAATCTGGATCCCAAAAAAAGTATCCAAAAACGCAGCTGTAATTCATATATAGATGCGTATTTGAAGCGTATTTGGATAAGTTTTTCGAATGCATATTTCACCATGTTTTATTTTAAATTAACTTAAAGGGGTTTTGCCACGATCTCATTTCATATTTCGTGCATCTAGCTCTTCAGCTATGTGTGCTCAGAAGGGGGTGTGTGTGATTTGTTTGAACTGCATATCATGTGACTCAGCCGGCGGACATCCCCATGCCTTCCTCTCCATAGTCAAAGAAAGGTCTGTTTATGTAAAACTTTGTGAGTAGCTGAGAGGTAAAGTTTTTGCCTCCAGGCACTAGAGTCCTAGGTTCAAATTCCTGCAGGAACCAAACCTGTTTTTTTTTTTCTTTATCAATGCACAGGCCTCATTGAGGTTTCTGTTTATTTATTCGCACTGTTTGACTTATTACTAAGAAGTACAGAGGACGGGAGTGGAGTGACAGCACCTGGGGTTTGAACACTCAGTAGCTGCCTGAGAGAAGGAGTAATGTCTGAGCATGTCTGACCAGGAGTGAGGAGCTCTCAGCCCTGGTCGTATCCCCTGGAGATGAGCTGTAAATAATGGATCACTAAAGGAGCAGCTAAAACAAAAACGATGCAGAATTTTTAATAAGAATGAATGGTGAAAATGTTTGTTATTTCATTTGCAAGCTTCCCACATCAATTCTACTTCGTGGCAAAACCCCTTTAAATTAGGACCCAATGCAGGTATGTAAACACATCTAAATATGTACTAGAAAGTGTGGTACGTATTTGGATATATTTATAAGCCTCCAAAAATTGTTTCCGAAAAATGTAATACAATTGCATATGTAAAATACGTATCGTGTATATGACCGTACATATTTTACATTGAAATCAATGAGATCTGACTGGAACATTGTTAAATGCGTATTTTGGTACATTTTTCGGTATGTAATCCATACCAAAATACGTATTTCAAATACGGCGTGTGAACATACCCTAAGGGACAAAGCACTGGAAACAACAGTGTGGCATAATCTATGTGACAGGTTCCCTTTAATATTTAAGAAAGTAAACGTGAGGTTTTGGCTTTCTTCCTAGAATATCTGTATGCATAATTATCGGGCAACTATTAGTGTGCACATTTATTGTCAAATAAATGAGAACCACAAACTCGCTTTTTTATTTTCAACTGATTAAGTGAGAAAAATAAAAAACTCAGAATTTATAAATAAACTTTTCTGACATTAAAAAAAAAAATTTGACCAACATAGTCACCCTAAGCCTTCCATTCATGGAGTCTGTTATTTTCTTAATCTGTGAGAGGTGTACTGTTTTCCTTCACCATAACTCTCCCATTTCGGAAAGGCCCACAAGTTCTCAATAGGGTTTAGGTCAGATGTCGAAAGGGACCATATCATTATTCTTTCATCTTTAAGGCCTGTACTGGTTAAACACACAGTGGAGTAATTCGATGCATGTGATGGAGCATTGGCCTACATAAAAGTGATGGTTTACTTGAAAGATGGAGACTTTTCCCTGTACTGTTGCTTAAATAATTGGCAGCAGGTTTGGGTGTTGATATTAAGTCTTTCAACCTGAAAAGGTCCTGCTAGTTCATCTTTAATAATGCTACCCCATAGTAGTACCCAACCTTGACTTTGCTGGAGATCTGTGCTTATCACTGATCTAGCCACAGGCCCATCAAACTAGTCCGTCAAGAGTCGCTCTTATCTCATCAGTCCAGAAAAACCTTTGAGAAATCTGTTCTGAGATATTTTTTAGCCCAATCTTGATATTTTGACCTATATGTCTTGTTCAGTGGTTGCCGGTTTTTCACCCCTCTTTATTTTTGGCTTGCCTCTGACACTTGGGGCTAAGGGTTTTTGCACAGTTGGCTGCAGCCCTCAGGTCGGGCTGTGGGCACACTCGTGCCCCCGTCGGATCCTGTTCTCCGGGAGCGAGTGGCGCCGCGGTCCGCATATCGGCCGGGGGGCGCACCGCTTCCCGGGGTGCCCCTTTACTTCACACCCTCCTGCTTCCTCGCATCCGCCTGCTGGCCTTAGGGCGCGAAAGCCACTCTCTTTTTTTTAAAGGGGGGCCAGTAATTTGGTTGTTTTGCCCGCCGCTGCCCTTTTAATAATGGCCCCCACCTCCGGCATGCCTCTGCCGAATCCATAGCGCCTGTACCTATGCGAGGAAGCCTTCTTGAGGTCCAGTGAGCCTTTTCCGTGTACTAGTCCCATTTGCTCTCGTCCTTCAACCACAAATCTTCACCGCCTGCCCTCACGTTCTGGCCTGTCCTCATCTATGAGTTCCCCTGCCGATTCTGTACCATGTTGCACCTTGGTTGCCTTCGCAAGCATGTCACATCAGGGGTAGCAACCTGGTGGAATCCCACTGCGGCAAGTCCATCCCGCCTTGCGTCGGTCTCTGGTGAATACCGGGACCCACTTAGACTCCGCTCCCTGGTGTGGCCTGTACCACCACTTGCGACGGTCCAGTGGATCCACTACTCCAAGCCGTTACAGCTTTCATGTTGCTTCCCTTCTTAACACAGTTAATTTGCATCTTTTTTAAAACACATTTCTTGAGACCTGTTGACTATTTGCGACAAAACATGTGACGGTTCTGTGATCACCTCCAATATCTTAGCTATTACAAGAATGCTGCATCTCTCTGCAACAATTTAACAATTTTTGACTTTTCAGAGTCTGTTAAATCCCTTGTTTGGCCCATTTTACCTGAGGGAAACAATCTGCCTAATAATTCTGCACACCTTGATATAGGATGCTGATCTCTTTTGGGCCAAACCTTCTCTCATTACACAAATACACATTGCATTACTTGATATGCTTCATCCAATAAACATTCAAGTTTATACAGCTTAAATTTGTTAATTATGCATATAAATGATGGTGATGGTTATTATTCTAACTTGACTAGTAATTTTGAACGAAGTGTATGGTATTTGTCTGCTTAAATGTGGTAATGTTTTCCTTTAACTAAAGTAGTTTTACGAGAGCTTAAGAAGTAGCTGCAGGAAATGTTGTAAAAGAAACATTACTTGCTGTTAAATCCCTCTTTGCAATAGTGTCGAGGGTGAAGTGGTTTCCACCTTCTAGCTTTTACCTTCTAGCAGCAACTGTACATCATCATTGAGGCCGCAGATTGGTTGCAATGGTCCTGTAGATGTACAGCAAGGAAATAAATTGAAACAGGCAGGGACCATCTGATTTTCGGCAAAGGATTTTACAGGTGAGTAATGTTTGTTTTCATACATTATTACATTTATTACGTTTCCTTCAGCTAGTTTAATGTTTTAAAACTATTGGACAAGCCTTTACATTTCTGGAAGGATACCATCACATACAGTTCCAGAGTCTGGACACACCTAATCATAGAAGGAGTACATAGGGATTTCTTTTTTTTTTATTGCACATTTTAGAAGAATATTTAAGTTTTTGGAACTAAGAAATTATGTAGTGAGACTATACCGTGGCTGAAAATACGATTCTTTAGATTGTCTCGATAAAAGCTTTGCATTTTCTGTATTTCTCAAACTTATATGCTGCTGTACATTTGCTAGCAGCTGTGCAGGGAGTGGCCATGCAGGGTATTGCAACCTTCTTCCATTCAGTTTATTAGGAAAATTGGAAAACCCTTCTAATTTTACTTTGGACAAGCGAAAAAACATGTTTATTGATGTTGTTTATCATTGCCATACAGCAAGTGTGTGTATACTTATAGAACATAATGTAACAGTTATAGAGATATAGCATATGTGGGGGTTATATTGGTGCATGTGTTTATTTCAAAAAAATTTTGAGTGATTTTTTTAAGATTATTTTTCTTATTTTTAATACATTTAATAAACTTTGATTTAACAGAATTTTTTATTACATACACATATATGATCTGGTGTGGTATGTCCAACAGGTTTTTAGAAGAGATAACTATAATAGCATTTGGTCCTAGGCGTATCCCTAGGGCCGGTGATCACTGGTAAAAGAGGATCACCCTGTTCCTTGTACAGTGCTACGATCAGGCTTGATCGGGGCACTGAGCGGGTTAACTACGTGGGTGAAAATTTTCTCAGATCCTGGCAGTTGTGAAAGTTTGTCTTTGCATCACAGCTGCCCTTGAATTCCATCACTTTTATGTGGAACAACTACCAAAAGCTCTTGACATACTATGAAGTGAATGGAAGGGGTTCACAAGCAAACTTAAAAGGTACACAATTGTTATTACAGTATCTCACAAAAGTAAGAACATCCCTCACATTTTTGTAAATATTTTATTATACGGTATCTTTTCATGGGACAACACTGATATGACACCTTGATACAATGTAAAGTTTACAACTTCTATAACAGTGTACATTTGTTGTGCCCTCAAAATAACTCGACACACAGCCATCAATGTGTAAATCACTAGAAACAGAAGTGAGTACACCCTTAAGTGAAAATGGACAAATTGTGCCCAAAATGCCAGTATATAGTGTGACCACCATTATTTTCCAGCACTTCATTAGCTCTCTTGGGTTTGGTTGCAGTAATCCATGTCTTCAGTCGGCTTGTCTTCAGCACAGTGCAGACTTTCTTGTGCATCATCTTTAGAAGAGGCTTCCTTCTGGGACAACAGTCATGCAGACCAATTTTGTGCGGAGTATGGTCTGAGCATTGACAGACTGACTCCCCACCCTTTTAACCACTGCAGCAATGCTGGCAGCACTCAAATGTCCATTTCGAAAAGACAATCTCTGGACATGAGGCTGAGCAAGTGCACTCAACTTCTTTGGTCGACCATGGCGAGGCCTGTTTTGAGTGGAACCTGTCTTGTTAAACTGTTGTATGGTCTTTGCCACTGTGCTATAGCTCAGTTTCAGGTTGGTGGCAGTCTTCTTATAGCCTAGGCCATCTTTATGTAGAGCAATTTTTTTTTTCAGATCCCCATACATTTCTTTGCCATGAGGTTCCATGTTGAACTTTCAGTGACCTGTATGAGAAAGTGTGAGAGCAAGAACAAACCTGCTCTCCATTTACACCTGAAAACTTGTAACACTAATGAGTCACATGACACCATAGAGGGAAGATGGCAAATCGGACACAATTTGCCCATTTTCACTTAAAGGGGTTGTCTCACTACAAGGTTTGCTTTTTATGTTAAAGATCTTGCAAAAAAAAGTCACTTTGCAATATATGTCCATTAACAGTGTCCTACCTATTCCTAGATATCCCCTCTTGTATTGGCTGCATCAGCTGCTCAGGTCGCTATAGCTACAGACCTGTTTGATCTCTCCTGATAAGCTGCCAGCACTGGTTGCTATAACTACAGACCTGGCTTCTACTGCAGCCTAGTAGAAGCCAGCAAACAGCCCCGTGAATTCAAAATGAAACCAAGAAAACAGGACTGAGGTGAGATGAATCAATGAAGTGAGACAACCCCTTTAAGGGTGTACTCACTTTTGTTGCCAGCGGTTATTTTGATGGCACACCAAATTGACACAGTTATACAAGCTGTACACTGACTATTTTACCTTGAATAAACATCATCAGTGTTGTCCTATGAAAAAATACAATACAATATTTACCAAAATTAAGTGGTTTACTCACTTTTGTGAGATACTGTAACAGTACATTAGGCATCCACTTATTGAGTGTGTCTTAAAAATAATTTTATAACTCTAGATGTCACTTAAGTTTAAAATGAAATGAATGCATTTGCCTAATTTATTTTGTAACTTAAAAAATTTTTTTTTAAACTAAATTAATATAACCCTTTGGGAACATAAGGGGGCGCTTTTATCAAGGCATTTTGGCAAAATTTCGGGGAAACAATTTGCATAAAAAATTATGCCCTACATGCTTTATACCTCATTTGCGATGTGTTTTAAACAGCTTCTAGATACTTCTGCACCTCGTTAGACAAAAGGGTTTGGAAGTTTTTAAAGCGATTCCCTTTTGGGTATCGGTTCGACGATAGCCCGATAGTGGGGCCGCTATGGGAAAATTTTTTTTTGGGATAGTGAGGTCGTTTATGAGCGTTTTTGCCCTTTAAAAGGGGCCCTTGGGAGGCAAAACCCCCTTAATTTTTTTAAAACCCAAAAAAGGCTGGAGAAGCTAAAAATTTAAATCCAAACAGTAAAAGGGTTTATTGCTACTTTCTTGGGCAACACATTGGGTTTTTTAAAAGTCACAAAAAAAAAGTCACAGATTTTTTAAACTATCCCTGCCCTTGAAAACCAAAACCCCTGGCCCCCTTTAAACCTGCATCCCCCCCAAAAAATTTTGGGAAAAGTGCCAAAAGGGCGGGTATTATTTGAACCATCTTTCTTACTTGAACTGGACTTTGAATTCCCGGGTCCTGGGCCCAGCATGGGGGAAAAAACCCGCATGACCCCCACATTTAAAAATTCCCGGGGAAAAAGGGAAGTCTTTAAACCCCACCATTTTTATTTTTCACGGGGACATTGACTAAACCTGTCCGGGGGCCACACATGACCCCAAACCCTTTCCCATGCCCCCAACATTTAAAAATCCCGGGAAAAAGGAGTCTTTCAACCACCTTTTTATTTTGGGAACCCTGGAAAATTAAATTTATCCCTGCCCCTGGGCCCGGGCTTGACCCGGGGCCCGGGGATTTTTACGTGGGGGCGGGGTGAGCCCAGGCTGGCGCCCCGTCATCTATTAACAACAGAAGGTTAAAATGCCCTGAGGGACGCAGCAAGGAAAACTTTTGTGCTGAAGAAGTGGGGAAAAGGGAAGGGGTGAGAATTTTCCACCCTTTCCCCTTCTTTTAACACATTTAAATTACCTGGGTGGGCGTTTGGTCCCTCCTTTTTAATTTGGGGGACCAATTGAGCTTCACTTGGAAAAAAGGGGGGGGTTTTAAAACGCCCCCATTACACCCAGGTCCCCTTTTTTATCTTGGCTTTCCCTTTTTTCATTTTCCCTAAACGTGCTGGGGGAAAAGGGTCCTGTAACTTTTTTTCTCTTTTCGGGTTGCTCCAAACCCCTTTGCCCTGAAAAAACCTACATCGGTCAAGTTTCCTTTTACCCCCTTGTACAATTCAGGGGAAATTTTTTTTTAAAAGCTTTTTTGTACATGCAAGTTTTTTAGTATTTTTAATTCTAAAAAAAAACACTTTTTTTAAAAATAGGATGGAATCCCACCATGTCTTTGTTTTTTCTTTTTTTCATTGTATTAAATGGGTTTGCCCTCAATACGGGGTTTTGATAGCTATTTTTTAAAGATCTTGAAAAAAAAATTTCATTTTGCAATTTTGTGTCCACAATACTATTTCCTGTTTCTGACACCCAC
>JAODAL010086934.1:0-10092 GCA_025379985.1 Phyllomedusa bahiana | reverse complement strand
TTTTATTATTAAATTTTTTGGGGGAAAAGGGCTTTTTATCGCTTTTAAATCCTTTTTTGGAGGCCAGGGTGAAGAAAATATTTGCAATCCTAGTAGTGTTTTTTATTTTTTTTTTTAAACCCAGGGCTCACCATGCAGTACCCGTGATAAGTTAGCTTTACTCTTTGGGTCACTTCGATTATGGCGATACCCTATTTAATAGTTTTTTTTTATGTTGAAGCACTTAAAAAAAAAAGAAAAGCGTTTTAGTGTGTAAACAATTTTATGCATCGCTATTTTTCTGAAAGCTATACATTTTTCATTTTTCCATATACAGAGCTGTATAAGGAATTATTTTTTGGGGGATGAACTGACTTTTTAAAATTGGTACAAACTTTGGCGTTTCTAGGAGTTTTTGATCGCTTTTTATTCCATTTATGTGCTGCGGGATAAAAACAATCTTAATTCTGTGATTGTTTTTTTTTTTTTTTTTTACGGCTTTCACCAAAACGGGTTAATTAACATGACAAATTTATGGGGGCAGGTCGTTACGCACGCGGCGATCCCAAATAGGGGTTACTTTATTTATTTTTGATCTTTTTTGGGGCGATTGGCGTTTGTAAAGGAGAAAAGGCGGTGTACGTATTTTTATTTTATTTTCGTTTTTTGTGTTTTACTTTTTTTTACTTTTTTCACATTTTTATTTTAACTTTTCCCATAGGGGATTGAATGAGAGATCTTTAGATCTCTCATTCAATAGGAATCAGTGCATATGACTGGTTCCTATGACAACTGCCCAGTCACGATGCCGGGAATGCCCACAGGGCACGGCCGGGCATCGGGACGTCACAGACAACCCGGAAGGCATTCTCTGCCTTCCGTGTGTCTGTCAGAGGGCATGAAGCTGCACGGATCGCCCGACCCGTGCGCTGCTGCCGCCGACAGACGCAGGAGGACGATTCCCCTCGTCTCTCTTAGTTATTACGACCCGATCGTTGCGATAATTAAGGGCTTAACCGCCCCCCCCCCCCGGAGTGATCCGGGGGTCGGGGCTGACGCTGCGGGATGTCAGTTGTAATATACAGCTGACACCCCGCGGCGATCGCGCGAACTCTTCTTTATAGGTCACGCGATCCTCAGGACGTATCCATACGTCCAGGTGCGTTAACCCCCAAACGACCTGGACGTATGGATACGTCTAAGGTCGTTAAGGGGTTAATACTCACCTTAGCATCCCCGGCGAGCGCGCTCTGTCCTCTTCAGCCCGTGCTCCTCCCGCAGCTCCTTGGGCGCACAGCCTGTGACGCGCTGTGCGCCCGAGGGCAGGCAGCGGCGTGATGAGGTCATTACATCGCGCCGCTGCCAGCTGAGCCACGGGGCCGCGCCGGGTCCTCTTAGCGCTGAGGACCCGGCGCGGCCCCGCTGTGTCGGACCCGGAGACGGTCCGACACTGTCTGCGGGGCAGGGAGCGCTCCCTTTCTGCTCTGCAGAAGCCCGCAGTTGTATGTGCGTCCAGCGGACGCACATGTAGCTGCAGGGCCAGTCGGTGCTCCAGGCCCATGACCGCGGCCTGGAGCCCGGGAGGTTCGGGGCACAAGGGGTTTTATTCGGGGCCCGAGCCCCGGACAAAACAGCCTAGCGACGCCCCTGCAGAAACGCCCTGGTACAGGAGATCCTCAGGGCCCACCGTGGGCAGAGATGGCAGTACTCGCGGCGGGTAGCCGAAGTGCAGGACGCAGGTGATGGATAAACGGATGCAGTTGCTGTTTAATGGAAGCACAGTCCCAGGGGGATAACAGATACACAGCAGGAATAGCTGACTGGTGCAGCGACAGGAGTACAGCAGTTATAAGGTGCACTGGACAGCGCAGGGTTAAGCACACGTTCAGACAGAAGCTTGCAGACACTCTGGAAACCAAGGGGTTAACAATGCAGCAGCTTAGCAGCAGAGATCTAGCTCTATGGAAGCACACCAACGAACTGACGCAGAGTCCAGGGAGGAAGTTCCTTATGAAGGAAAGGGTCAGGGGTCACGGGCAGGAAGCAGGAGCATGTGTGCATAAATGTCCACAGGCTGGCGCGCGCGCACCCTATGGGGTGCACACACACGCTGGGGAAGCCACAGTGGACGGAGACGCGTGGAAGCAGGACCAGGTGAGTAACGCTGAGCAGAAGCAGGTGTAGAGCAAACTGACACTGCCGCTGTAAGCCCCGCACAGGGAGCCACAGCGGACCCAGACACAGGGGCACGGACGCGACCGCGGTCTAAGGCACGGGCCGCGGCGCGATTCGTGACACAGACATGGTAAAACCAACAGCTGCAGACTGATACTATCAGATTAGGAAGGTCCATCAATACTGGTCCCTTTCCATTCTAAAAATACTAGCCTGCAGTCGCCTCAGAATTAGACCATCACTTTAAAGGGTGCGCTTTTGGGTTTTGGGGTGATAGTGGCAAGGGGTTATGGTCAGCATTGGGGTGACAAAAACCACCCCAGACTGACACCAAGCAAGAGAGATAGTAATTAAGAAGCATCTGTCAGACTCCTCCATTACTATCACTGGAATAAATGCGGGAAAAAAACTGACACAAAACACACAATTTTTATTTTATTTAAATAAGCAGTCCCCGACACCAGCAACAACAGCCCTCTTTAACCATTTTATTAAATAAATAGATCGAAGGTTAATTCAACGTAGTCAAAATGGGAACCTCTATATAAACAGAAACATTACACAAATACACATACATAGGCCAGATAGCCTATCCAGCACCCAGGAAAGCTGAGTTCAGGATGGTGGTCACCTAGCTTTCCTGAATACTGGATAGTCTATGCTACATGTATGAAAGTTGGTTGATTCCATAACACACCACTCATGCAATCCAGTTTTCCTGTCATAGGAAAGCTGAATGCTACTTGTGCAGAATCAGAGAATCACCTAGCTTTTCTTAGCTTTTCTTGGTGCTTAATAATCTATCCAGCATCCAGGAAAGTTGGGTGATGTTAAACAACCCGTTTTCCTATCTTAGATAAGCTGGGTCTCACCTATATGGGATGGGCATCACCCAACTTTTACTGTGTGCCCATTATTCCAATACCATCTCTACTCCCACTCTATACCTTCTCAACCCACTCTGACCCCCCTCTCACCTCCCACGCTTAACAGCCCTTCCTTTCCCTCCACTCTAAAGAAAATCCTCCCTCACCCCAATTTAACCCCTTTCTCCCCTTTCTAGATCACCCCTCCTCCACAAAATTCTAACCCCCCTTAACCCTCTCAAACCCCTTCCCTCACTCCCATCTTCCTCACACTAATCCTCATCCCACACGCCCCCACTTTAACCCCCTGCAACACTCTTCCCCCACTGTAATCCCTATCCCATGCTCCACCCACTCTAATCCCCACCCCATCGTACAATCCCCTACTCTATTTCCAATCCGACACTTCCCCCCACTCTAATCCCATCCACCCCTCTTCCCACTGTAATTCCCCTCCCACATTCTCCTCCCCACTCTGATCATCCCAAACTCCCCTTCACTCTTATCCCTTTACCACTCTGTGCCCTCTAATCCCTATCCCACACTCCCTCCACTCTAATCCCCTCCAACAATCTCCCACACCACTCTAATCCCCATCCCACCTGTCATGGGGGCTGGCGCGGGTGCCGCGGCCGCCCGCATCCAGCCCCTTGCTGCCCAGGTCCCAGCGCCTGGTCACTTACCCATCCACGCTCCTGTGCTTCCTGCTTCTGCCTGTCCTGGCCGCTGCGCGCCCGCTGCTTAGGGCACGCGTGACGACTGGTATGGATTTAAAGGACCAGCGCGCCGGTAATTTGTCTATTGCCGGCCGCTGGTCCTATATAAGGTACACGCCCCCTGAACTATCTGCCAGATTGTTGGTGTTTGTAGATGACATCTTAATCTTCTATCCTGATCTGGAAACTCACCACCTTCACGTCCGTCAGGTGCTCAAACATCTCCGTGACCACCAGTTATATGCCAAACTGGAGAAATGCTTGTTTGAACACACCTCGTTGCCCTTCCTGGGGTACATTGTCTCGGATCAGGGTCTCCAGATGGATCCCTCGAAGCTGTCAGCGGTCTTACAGTGGCCTCGACCAGTGGGCCTTCGCTCTTTCCAACGCTTTCTGGGGTTTGCGAATTATTACAGAGGGTTCTTCCCGCTTTTTTTTCCACGCTCATGGCCCCGCTGGTGACCCTCATGAAGAAAAATGCCAACCCTAAATCCTGGCCACCAGAAGCCCAAGAAGCTTTTGATCGCCTTAAATCAGCTTTCGCTTTTGCTCCAGTTCTGACTCGCCCGGACCTGCAGCGTCTGTTTGTCCTAGAAGTGGACGCCTCCTCTGTAGGTGCAGGCGCTATTCTCCTTCAGAAGTCCTCCTCTGGAAAACTACGTACTTGTGGCTTCTCAAAAACCTTCACCCCAGCTGAAAAGAATTATACAATCGGTGATCGCTAATTACTGGCCATTAAGTTAGCCCTAGAAGATTGGCGGCACTTGCTGGAGGGAGCTCGCCATCCCATCGATATCTTCACCGATCACAAAAATCTTCTCTATCTGCAGTCTACTCAACAACTGAATCCTCGGCAAGCCAGGTGGTCACTCTTTTCCGCCCGCTTTGATTTACGTCTTCACTTTAGGCCAGCTGGGAAGAACGTCAGAGCGGATGCCCTCTCTAGATCCTCGGACACAGTGGGCTTGGAGCCGTCTCTGCAGCACATAATTCCTCCTGAATGACTCCTCACGGCGGCCCCCATGGACCTTCAACATCTACCTCCTGGGAAGACCTACGTACGCCCTGCCATGCGGCCTCGTAACCTGAAGTGGGGACATGCCTCATGAACAGCGGGCCATCCTGGGGTCCACAAGTCTTTACAATTGATCTCTCGCTACTACAGCTGGTCATCCTAGAGTCCATAAGCCTGTAATATCTCCGTTATTATTTGGTGGGCCCCCCCCCCTCAAATGTTTGACTTTGTTCTGGCCCGGGACCTCCTGTGCCCCCAATAAAAGTCCCCTTTTCTCAGAACCCCCCGGGGGTTTTTCAGCCTCTCCGGTCCAGAAAGACCCCTTTCCCCCATTTGTTACGGGACCTCCCGGTTCCTCTAAAACCGGCTTTTTGGGGGTTGGGGAGATAGATTCTAAATCTCCTTTTTCCTTTCCCCGGGTTCCCTTGGGCCCCCCTGGCCAATTTTAAATTTTTAATTTGGTCTCCCATTGTTCGTCTCGGTGGGGGGTCCAGTTTGTTTTCATATTTCCTCTTGTGGCTTGCAGTACATAGGGTTTTGCTGCATACCACCCCCAAACAAAGGGCAGGTAGAGGGGGGGTTAACCAAAATTTTAGGACCTACCCATGACTTTTTTTTCCCCCCGGGCAGGAAAATGGTCTGACCTCCTCCCCCGGGCGGAATTCCTCGTATAACTCCCTTTTTTTTACTCGGAAGGTGGAGCCTCTCCCTTTTTTTTTTTTTTTGTGTTTGCGCTAACCCCCGCCGCCTTCCCCCTTGGTACCTGGTACGTTTGCCGGGGTGCCCAAGTGCGGGACATCAAGGGACTCTGGCAAACAACAACAGGGCCCTTTTACGGGTTCCGCTCGCACCAAGGTCCCGGTGAAGGGACCGTAGACCTGCCCATATTTATGCCCGGGGGATGAGTTTGGTTATCTGCCAATTATATTAGTTTTAAGGTCCCATTAAAGTTTTGGCCCTTTGTATTTGGGCCCTTTTGTTGAACTTTGCAAAGAACCCGGGGCCTCAAATCCGCTGCCTCCCACTCTGGTATCCCGAACGCCTTCCTTTTTTTCCTTTAACAACCCGTGGGCTGAACTGCTTCTCCCCTGGTCTGCTCACCTTTCCCGGGGGCCAACGTGATAAAATCTTTGAGTTCAAGGAGGTGTTCCCGGGAAAAAAAACAGGAGGGGGAAGGGGTTTCTTTCAAATTTGACGGGAAAGGGGGTTTTGGGGACCTGGGGATCGTTCGGGGGAAAAACCCGAGGCCAACCTGTCATTGACCTCCTCTCTAAATTCCGTAGAAAAAAGGGGGAGCCCTAAGGGGGGGGTATTTGCCCATAGGGGCTGTAGGGCCCTCCCGGGGTCTCCCCCCCGCGGTCCCCCCCCTTCCCGCAGGGGGTCTGGCCGCGGGTGCCGCGGCCCGGCGGGGCCCACCCCCTTTTTTGCTCCCCGGGGTTCCTGGGGCCTAGTACTTACCCCCCACGCTCCTGTGCTTCCGCTTCTGCCGCCCCGGCCGCCGCGGGGCACCCCCTTTTCTTAGGGCGCGCAACGACTGGCCCTGGATTTAAGGGGCCAGCCCGTTAAAAATTTCCCTCTTTTCCCGGGCCCAAACTGGTCCTATATAAGGTACACCCCCCTTTTGACCCCTTCTGCCAATTGCCTGGGGGTGCGTTTTTAAGTGAGTTTTGAGACGTTTTGGATTTTCCGGGGTTTAAAATTACCCTGGGGGGGTACCAGGTCTTTTTTTCGGGTTTACGTTTCCCCTTAAATTTTTTCCTGTTTGCCGCCTCCCCTGACCGTCTGCCCGTCTCTAAACCACAAACCTCTCCGCCCGCCCCTGACCTCCTGATTGCCCCCCGACTACGCCTTTTGTTTTACATTTGAAACCAGCATTACCCACCCCCGCCATTGAAGCAAGTCCCCTTCAGGGGTAGCGCCCTTTGGTGGGCCTCACCCACAGCAAGTAAAACCCGCTTTGCGGCGGGTTTCTGTTTGAATCCCCGTGGGCAAACTTAGACCCCCGCTCCGTGCCGTGGCTTAACTATAAATCGCTTGCTTTTTTTTCCAGCAAATTTCCCAAAACCCCGTTACACCCCCCCCCCCCCCCACAACCCCCCACAACCCCCATCCCCACCCACCTGTAAACCCAAAAATACGTCCGCAAAAAACCCCAGGGTGTTAGTGTTATTTGTCTTGTTACTTTCAATTAGGATATACTTTTTTAAAAATACATGGAATAAAGTTTTGAAAAATTTTTTAAACTCAAATACCCTGGATTTTTTTGCTGGATATATTTTTTGGGCTTTGTGGATACCATTAGGGGCGGTTTTAAACCTCTCCGTGCATTCCAGTAAAAATTTTTCAAAAACTTAAGGTGAGGGGCCCTTTTCAAATATGTTGGAGACACCCACCTGTAATCCCCATTCCACACCACCCAAACCCCAAAATTCCAAAACTCCCCCAATCTAATTCCCATCACATACTCTCCCCACTCATCTCCCCAGTCCCACTCCCCCAGTCTAATCCACATCCCACATTCCTCCACTTTAATCCCCATACCACAAACTCCCCCACTTTTTAAATTTCTTTTTTTTCCCTTTTTTTTCCCCCACTCAAACCCTTTCTCTCATTCCCCCTCCCCCCACTCTCCCCCACCCCCCCCCCCCCCCCCCCCAACCCCCCCCCCCCCCCCCCCCCCTATCTCACTGAAATTCCCATTCCATCCCCTCCCTCTAAAATTCCCCTATCCCCTCGAAACCCCCTTTTTCTTTTTCCCCTATTCCCTTCCCCCGGCCCAAAACTCCAAGTCTTTTTCCAGGGGCTCCTACCTGTCAGTTTAACGTTGGGTTTTTTTTGGGGAAAAAGGGGATAGGGGCAGAGTTTCAGGCTCTGCCCCTCTCCCCGGCAATGTACTGCGCCCACATTGCCAGCCTCCCCAAGCACTAAGCAGCATCGGGAAAGAACCCTCATGTTTGTTTCCCCTAAATTGCCACATGAATTTAAGGTACCTCCTGTAGCCAGCTGACTGGGAGGTCTGCCGGGAGTGCGGGAGGCCCCCCTATTTTCAAAAAGGCCTCCGGGGGGGGACTTTCCCAAGGGGGGTTTGGGGGGATTTTTAAAAGATATTTTTAAACCCATAGGGGGAATAGGGGAAATTTATGACCCCTAATACTGCCCGCAGGGGTTGAGGGGGTTTCTTTTAAAAAATTCACAGTTCCTGTAATTTAACGGGGCCTTTCCCAAATCCGTGCAAAAAAATTTTCTTTTTGTAAAAAAGGGATTCGGGCCCCCTTGCATCCCTTGGGGGATAGCATGAAACTGACGTCCAGTTCCCTTAAAGGGTCAACCAGTAGAACATTAGAAGAAACTATAACAAACCATTTCTTTTAGCATCTAGGCAAGTTACCTTTAAAGTTCAGGCTTGTCGAGAATGCAATGATTTCTTCTACCTTATATGATCTTGAAAGGATAGGGGTACTTCAAAAATTACAAGAAATTTAAGCATACAAAATAAAAAAGTTTGGGATTAGGAAAAAAGTTTTGTACTAAAAACCCTTTACTTTAATAAATTAGGGTTGAAGTGAAGACATATCAATTGTGCATGTAATGAAAAATACCTGTCATTATTCAGTAAGGTCTACGACAGAAAGATAAGAAATGACTCCTGAAGATTTTCCACTTTCAGGTGTATATAATTATCTTATACATACAAAATTAATGATGAGCCTTGAGGAACAGCTCAACATTAAACTGATTAATGAAGCTCTAAGCCATATGTTTCCTTATGTCAGAGAGCTGGTATGAAGAGGTGTTCTCTTCATCGTTGGCAATATATACATCAATACAGTAGAAATTTCAATTCTAATGTTTTTGGGATAGGAGATATTTCTACATGGCCTCAATTTATTTGGGGGAAAAGTCAACCTTTAATATAAAAGTGTTATTAAGCACAGGGGCCCGCATGTTTAAATTTTCCTTTTCCAAGGCCCTTTAAATAGTTTCAGGAAAAAAACAATGCTGTTTGGGGTTGCATGCAGCCCATATTAACCTTTTTTTTTGTAAAAATTTCGGGCACCAAAAAAAATTTTAAAATTGAAAAAATGAGACAATAAAAATGGACTACAAAATTTTGTCAACCAGGGGTCCCCTTCTTTATGTTCTTTTACCAGTTCTTTTACTTACAATATGACTCTAATAGAGGTAGGTATTCTGTTCAAAACACACTTTAATAGCCAGCATATGTAAGGAATGAACTATCTGTACAAAAAAATTTCAGGACATGTAAACGTTTAATATTTAGGTTTTTTTTTAAACTTTTTTTTAACTTTAATACTTAGGCTATGTTCACACGGCGTATTTTGGGACGGATTTCAGCCCGTATTTTGCACCGTAATTATGGGTGAAATCTGTCCCTGTCATTACAGTAATCCAGAGTTCTCAGAGAGAACATACCCTAGGGCACAAAGGGGAAGGGAAAATGGTTAGGTCCCAAACTTTACTTTTTTTGCCCTTGTGAACCCATGGGTGGTAAATTATGTTGGGAAGGTCTCATGGATTTTTTAGAGAAAAATTTTTTGGTTTCAAATCCTATAGGGACTTTTGGAGGGTCAGTGGATAGAAGAAAGGAGACTTTGTTTCCCCCCCCCCTCCCAAATACAATGAATGTATTTTTAAAATGTAAAAGATAAAAAAAAACACAGAAACTTAAAAGGACCCACGTGGCCTGAAAAGCGTAAGCGTCTGCATGTTGCTCTGTGTTTTTCATCTCTGACTTATGGAATAAAGTTCATTGTATTTCAGGGACCTGGACCCAAAATCTCCTTTCTTTACCCTTTCTTCTGCCCGTTTCCACGGGGCTGTGCGCCTTTTTCCCTTTGGGGAGGTTTGGGTTTTTTTATGTTTCTTTTCCCCAGTGGGTAGATTTCCAATTTTTTGGTTTAAACGAAATTTCTATCAACAAAGTTTTAAATCGGCCCCAGTTTTTATGGGGATCAGATTTTTTAGATCTTCCCATAATTTAGGTTTTTTAAAACTGTGCCTTTTTCTATTTAAAATCGCGCCTTTTTTTGGCGTTCCTGTAATTTTGGCGGCCAAAAAAATAGATTACAGAATAGAGCAGGGTGAGATGTGTGTGGACGTCATGACTGGGTGTTATGGTTTCCCATTGGGTGGAAAAAAACACATGACCTCGTTTTAAAATAGAAAAGCGTTTCCTGTTCCAGCCTCGTGTTTCCCAGCGTTCAGAGCAGAAGGACGTGCGGTCTGCTTGTGTCCCAAAAAAGCTCAAACGAAATTATTCTAAATTTTTTTCACAAAAAACCTTACTATTTGCTGTGATCCTTACAATTTTTGTTGATTA
>JAODAL010086933.1:0-10092 GCA_025379985.1 Phyllomedusa bahiana | reverse complement strand
CTATCTCGGGTATGGGCATCCCCCTTTAAAAATAAATGGGTATTAATTTTGCCCCCCTTTAAAGTAGATAGGTATATAGACCCCAAAGTAGGTAGGTATAAGGCCCACTTTAGGTCAAAAGGTATAATTCCCCATTTGTTTATATGCCCCCTGTTGGGGAGATAGGTATTATGTCCTTGGGGGTATAATAAAAACCCCCTGTAGGTGATGGGTGGTGTTTATGTCCCTGTAGGGGATAGGGTAGGTTACAGCCCCATGTAGATGGTGGGGTATAAATGCCTTGTAGGGGGTTTAAAAAAAAAAAAAAAAAAAAAAAAAAAAAAAAAAACTCCCTTCTGTAGTCAGATGGTTTATACATTTGTATTATACAGCCCCTGTAGGTTAAGCTCTCTATAGATAGGTAGGTTTTACAGCTCCTTATGTAGGCATGATCCCACCCCCTGTAGGTATTACCCCCCTTAGATAGGTAGGTGTATATGCCTCTGTAGGTAGTTAGGTATATATGCCTCCAGTAGGTAGATAGGGAGGTATACCGTCCCATGTAGATATATACCCCCCTGTAGATAGGTAGGTATAAAGACTCCTGAAGGTAAACAGCCCCATTAGGTATATAGCTCCCTTTTATACCGGCTCCACAACTACCGGGCTGCAGCCCTTTCTTCTCTCCCATCATGTTTGATACCTATTTCTGATTGCAGTCAGTGACGTTCGGAGCCTGGATGTCGTATTTTGGTTGTGCACTTGAAGTGTGTGGGCACCCCCCTGACCTAATATTAAGGGGACAAAAATATGCTGAAAAGCTAGCATTGTGTACTCACCAAACGTATGAGGCCCCCTATAGAAGCCTTCTTTATTTGTAAATAGAACATTAAGCAGCCACCCCCCATGATTATTAGGAGAATAAGAGGTTGTTTGTATTTTGCATTGTGAAAACCCTTCCGTGTTTTTGGACGTGGCTTTTCTGCCCCTTTTGCATTAGTTTGTGAAAGTATTATACTAGCCTAATTGATTTCCAAAATAGATGAGGCAGAACTCAGAACAATGAGTATTATGGGAAACTTTAATACCCCAAAAAAAAATGGGAGGAGGAAACCTGCGGGCCAGCAAAGGAAAAACGGCTTGGTCATTTTAAAAAAAGACAATATTTCATTTAAAGGATGCTTTTTTGGGTTTAGACTTGGGGCAATGTCCCTAAGAATAAAAATACACAAACTAAATGGGGCACTTAAAAAAGCATCCTTGGTTAATACCTCAGACAACATCAAACATGGTTATATTATTTTGTGTATTGGGACTTTTATTTGGTAAAGTTTATTGTTGGCTAAAAACCATCCAAAGTAAAATGAATTTGTGAGGTGCCCCTAAGGGGAAGATTGTCAAGGTTTTAATGTTTTTCACTTTCAAAAAAAAATTTCTCACTTGGGGGACTCTACTCACTTTTTTGGCCCCATCTTGCTTCAGCCTGGGGGTTTTTAAACTCCGGGGATGCCGTTTTTCTTTAAGACGGATGGCACTCTGACACAGGCTTCCTGTCACGATACTAGTGGATACAGCTGGAATCCAATGGCTAGGACTGGCTTGAACACAGCAAAAGGCCAATGCAACGGGAAACAGGAGGCAGCAGAGTGTAGATGGATCCTAGGAAAAGTCAGGAGGAGCACAGTTGAATGACAGTAGGTATTAGAAGTTTGCGGTAAACCCCCCAAAAGGTGGGAACAAGGGGGAATGCAAGTTCGGGCTGAGGACTGCAAGCAGGGTTTTAAACACAAACTCAAGCAATGGTACAGGCCCTTGAGGGTTTAATTGTGAAAAACAGGAAACAGGAAAACAAGATGGCCCCCGCTGGAACGATCCACCATCTTGACTGAGGGCAAAATTAAGGGAAAAACACAGTAAACAAGCCCAAGTTTTGCAGGAGATTCCTGACATTACCCCCCCCCCAAAAACAGCGGCCTCTGGACGATACCTGGCTCGGTCTCTCGGATGTCTTGATGAAATTGTTTTTATCAGTCTAGGAGATTGATTTATAAAGGGTTCCCACGAATTTTCTTGGGGCCCCCAAACCTTGCCATTAATGAGGTATTGTAGGGGGTTTCTTAAAATTCTTGATTCTAGAATTTGCTCCACAAAAAACTGTTCTTGCCCATCAATCTCCCTGCTTTCGGGGGAGGAAGAAAAAACACGTCCGGGAAAAAGGGTTGGGCACAGCAGGCTTTAGTAAGACACATGGAACACGGATGGATCTTCTAGATGATGGGAGTTGAGCCGAAACAGCTACTGGACAAATTTATCTTGTAATCCTAAGGGCCCAACAACTTCTGCCCCAAATTTTGGTAAGGGAAAAACTCTAAGTTTAAAAATTTCTGGTGGGAAAGCCATCCCTTATCCCCCCCTTAAAATTTGGGTGCTGGCCAAAACCGTCTATCTCCCATCTTTTTATTTTCTTGGCCCTCTCAGCGTTTTCCTTTAGTAGTTGAAAATTTTGCTGTAATGCAGAGACCCTTTTCCCGCAGCAGTGGATATGTGGAACAGAGGGAATTTAGGAAGAATACTTGGGGGTTTATCCCAAATTTGCAAAGAAGGGAGTCTTTTTGGTGGAGGCATTTTGGGAATTGTTTTACGAAAATTCACCCCGGGGAAGCAGATAAACCCAGTATTTGTAGGGGAAAAATTATAGCATCGCGGTATGTTCAGGGTTGATTTGTGCGTTCAGTCTGCCCATTAGATTGGGGGGGGGGAAGGCGGTTATAGTTTGTATCGATGTCAGTGTAGAAAAAAACTCCCCCAAAAAATTTTGATGAAAATTGCACCCCCGATGGAAAAAACCTCTCAGGGAAATCTGAAGGCGAAAACATTCTGAAGTATGAGATCCGCAGTGCTTTAGCAGAGGGTAGACCATTTTCATGGGATGAAATGTGCGCCTTGGTGCCCCGGTAAATTTCCCACAAGAATAGATTTTTTCCCTTTAGGGGTGGTAGATCCACGACGAAGTCCAGGAAATCGAACCCCGGGGGGCGAGAGGGGACCGGCAACGGCTGTGTGGGCCCCCGAGGGGAAAAAACGTGGAGTCTTGCCCCTAGAAAGTGTCACAAGATGCACATATTTTTCACATCCTGTAGATAATTGGGCCAAAGAAGAATCAGGATAAAAATTCTTGCGTCTTCTGCACTCTTTGTGACCGGCAAATCTGGGAATCAGGGTGCCTCAAAATCTTCAGTTCATGTTTGGGGGGTATATAGAGTGCGCTTTGGGTCCAATCTTGTTCTTAAGTACCAATTGACTATCAGGAGGTTGGGGCAGTGGGGAGTCGGTGTTAGGCCTCTCTTATCCTTTAAGAAAGTCTTTTTTTGGTTACTCCCCCAATTTTAAAATCGGGGAACAATGGTCTTAGGCGGATTAGAGGGTTGAATCCTTGGAGAACATTTTGATAGGCATCCCCCTTTTTCCCATTCGGGTCCGGGCTTACGAGATTACAAATTTTAAATTGATTAAGAAAGTCTCCAACGAGTTGGCGAGGAGATAGACATTTGGCCGACTAACGAATTCCAGTTTAAAGGTGATCAGTAAGCAAAATTTTTTGCTGTGGGGTTCCTTGAAGTGTTTTCCCCCATTCCTTAAAGGCTGCAAACAATGCTAACAGTTTTTATTCCCAAAAAATTCTTTCAGCAGATGATAAACGTCGGGAGAAAAAATGCACAAGATGTAATAAATTTGTCTCCTGTTCTTGGGGACGAATAGCCCCTACAGCACAGTCTAAAAGCACCCCTTTCCCACAATAAAGGCGAGTTTGGGTCAGGATGAACTAATACAGGGGGCTGTGTAAACTTGCACTTTAGAAGGGGAAAAGGGATTCTTGTGCTTGAGGAGACCAAAAAAAAGCATCTTTCTTCTTAGAAAATGTGTGATGGGGAAAATTATTTCGAGAAATTTCTTGATGAAGCGTTATAGAAGTTGGCAAAAACTATGAAACGTTGGACATCTTTTATGTTTCTGGGGGTGGGCCCAGTCTTTTTTGCTTTGATTTATAGAGCCCATCTGTAGACCATGAGGTGAAAAATTTTATAACCAAGGAAATTGGTCTTGGTCTGATGAAATTTTCCCTTTTTCAATCTTAAAATAGAGTTGGTTCTCTCTTAGCCCCTCCCGAACAAGCTTAAAGTTCTGGTGTTCATCCATTTGGTTGGGGAGAAAAAAAAGGATATCGTCCGATAGATGACAATGAATGGGGCCAAGAGGGCTCTAAGATGTCATTGACGAGAGTTGAAAGGTGGCGGGGCATTACAAAGGCCAAAAGGCATACACAAAAATTTAAAGGTCCGTAAGTGACTAAAAGCCGTTTTCATTCATTTTCAGATTATCGGACCCCAAGTTATAGGCGTCGAAGTTTTAAATTTGGAAAAAATCTTGCTGTCGTACTTCCCCCGAGCTCAGGGATCAATGGTGAGGATAACGGTTTTTTATGGTAATTTTTTTAAGTTCTTGTAATCAATACAGGTCTTAAAGGGCCTCCTTTTTTTTTAACAAGAATATGGGGCCCCGTGGGGGGAAAATGGGCGGTGAACCCCCTTTCCCGATTTTCTTTTATGTAATCTTGAGGGCTTTTAATTCGGACCTGCCAAAGGGGAGATGTTTCCGAAAAATAGGTGCACCTGGGAGCAAAAATCTATGGGGCAAAAATAGGTTTGAGTGGGGGGAGTGGTCTGATTTTGTTTGCTGCAGATCTGAAAAATTCCTGTTTCCGAGGGTTTGCTTAAATTTTGTTGTCTTGAGTGGTTTCTGGGCCTTGTTCAGAGTGAGCTGGGAAAGGACTCCCCTTTGGGAAGTTATCTCCTTGGTTTCCCCGTTTTAATGGGTTTGTGCTTGAACCCCCGGTTTTGGCCTAGGTGAAGGGGAAAATGTGGAGAAAAGATCGTAGGAAAGCAGGGGCTTCCGGTGATGGGATGTCATAATATTCGAGTGGTTCTGTCTTTGGTTACTGGGGCCCCGAGTTCGTGGAGATCCATTACAGTTTCCCTTAACAGGTGAGAGTTTCTTTGGTTTAAACCCCCTGCTTCTGAGCAAAGGGGCAGGTCCATGAAATTTCCACTCGCCCCCGAGGGTTCCATAGCTGAGGTAGATACCTTGAGGTTAACCAGGAACTTTGGGGGGAAAGGAAGCAATGAGAGTCTTTGTTCTCTTTCTTTAAAATGAGGTGCACGATGAGATGGAAAAGGACAAAAAGCTTTTCAGATAAATCGGTCTCTGAAGCAATGGATTCTTATCTGAGGGCAGGATCCCTGATGGCTGCCCCCAATCTCCGTGGACGGCTAGGGCAGTTGATAAAAAAAGTGGTCAGACTTTTCCCCAATAGAAGATAGGCTTTTCCCCGGGGCCGTTTTCTCCCTTCTTTCCGTGCCCCCACGCTTTAAAATGGATCGATTGCATGGCTCAAATTTGACTTGTGGATCTTCCCTTTAGGTGCCCTTGGGGAAAAACGCAGGGGCCCGGGGGAATGCTTGGGATCAAAATTTTGAGTAGCCCACCTCTCCCGTCGTCGTTCAGGGGCAGTCGGGATCGATTCGGATGCAGTGATTAATGAAGGCATCCAAAAAAAAAAGGGGCCTTGCCGGGCAAGTTCATCCTTTACTGCACTGATTTGTCCTTTCCTAAAAAAAAAAACAATTTGCTGCGTATTCCAGTTTGGTGTGACGCCCACCCCTTGAATCCATGGCATATCAGCAATGGGCGTTTGCCTTGGTGCAAGGATTATTTTCAGCTTCAGCAGTAGCACCCTTTGGGATCGTTAAACATCTGGGCTCATGGGTCGATGAACTTTCCAGGTGATTCAGCCGGGGGGTCTTTAGTTTCAATTAAAGGGCTAGCCCCCGGCAATGGCTTTTTTGTGTCAGGCATAAAGATACACAGGACCCTTTGATCTGTCGGTAGGAATTGAAGGGTTTTTCGTCGAAATATAGCCTCATTGATTGAGGGGAAAACCCGGAATTTGTCGCGATTCCGCCGAAAACTGAAGGGGGGCAATTTGGGCTCATGACAGGAACCCAAGTGGGTGGTCCCGAGGGTTTTACTCTCCAGGTGGACCAAAGGTCGGATTAATGCGTGATCGTTTCACGTAGTTTCCCGAATCGCTTGTCCATACATTTGGGTATTATGGCCGTTGGCCTTCCCTAAAGGGCACATTTCCCTTTTAATGCTTGCATCTCGGGGCGCATGTTAGCCCTAGCAGACTAAGCTGTTTGATGCGAGTCCGGACTTCCAGCCCAGCGGCCCCTTTTGTGGGTTGGGTATCCTGTTCCATTAGTGGATACACCTGGAATCCCAATGGAGGATGGCTTGACACAGCGAAGGCCAATGCAGATGGAACAGGAGGCGCAGAGAGTAGACTGGATCTAGGCAAAAAATCAGGGGGAGCACAGTTGAATGCAGTGGTATTAGAAGTTTGCAGGGTAAACCGCAAAGGTGAGGAATAAGGGAAAGCAAGTTTCCCGGCTAGAAAGGGCTCACGCAGGAGCTTAAACCAATATCAAGCAATGGAACAGGCTTGAGGAGTTTAATTATGCGACAAAAAAGGAAAAGGAAACAAGAGGACCCAGCTGAGACCCCGACCACCATTTTCGAGGGCAAACTTAAGGGCAAACACGTAAACAAGTTCCAAATCATTGCAGGAGATTCCCGACACTTCCGTTTATCTGGCTTTTTAGTCAGTTTTATTTTGGGAAAGGACGTATACAAAACAAATTTAAAAACCCCGGCCCTTGGTCTAACTAAAAAACGTGTCCCCTTGCCGTTTCTGGACCTAATGTAAACTCCGCAGTACTGTAACTTCAGTAAAGATTAGATCCTCCAAGCCTCTGGGGGGGCCCAAAATCTCTCCTCATCTCTGGGGCTCCAAAATTCCAGGTGCAACAGGCCCCCGATACCCGTGTAGGAGACCTCTTATAGCCCACAGGGTCTGGCCCCAAAAATGGCTGGGAACGTGGGGACGGGGTCCCACCCAACGCTAGACCCTTCGGGAAGGAGATCTACGAACCCCCGACATTCGGTGGCACGTTTTAAGGTTAAACCCTGGAATTTCCCCTAGTGGAGAGACCCGTAATGCACAAGGTCAGTTTGCCACATATCCCCCCCCCTCTGAAAAAGGGCATGGTCTTTTTTACCCCGCACAACCTTTCCTCCCGGGTCAAAAACAATTATCTGGGGAGCCGCTTAATAATCACACTGCCCCTTTTTTTTCCCGGGCAGGAACCGGGACTTTTCTTTGTTTGCCTACTCCTATTTAAGGCCAGCCCCTGTACCCCTATAACACTGGGACCTTCGCCTCCCTCTTTCACGATTGTCTCCCTTTTCCTGAAGGGTGGACCCGCAGAATTACCTGAGAACTAGACTTCTCCCCATGACAAAGCATCTGGTCCTCATTGACCAACTTCTGAACTTGGGGCTCAGCTACTTCTATTTCCTCAGCATTAGCACCTCCTGTGGCACCATGTACCTGTTTGCCACCCATAACTTGCAGGCCTGTAGTCACAGGGTTTTTACAGACAATTGCTCCATCTCGGACCTCCCTGCAGGTTATCTCAACTTCCTTACTAGGTGTGTTTATAATGCCTGAGGACTCACTTGTCCATCCATACACTTGACTCACAAAAACAGGAAGACCACATTCACGGTCTGTTTCCTCCACTTCATGCACTACACTTGCTTGACTACAGGGGTCACTGGCAGGCATCTGATCTTTACAACCCCCAACTGGTATCTGACCTGTGGTGCCCATCTCAGCAAGCTTACGATTTACTACAGGGGCCACCATCTCTGCATGTTCTGCAATACAGACCTCCTCACCATCAACAGGCATTCTAATAATATCAGAGTCACCACTGGCAAACTCTGTAAACAATTTGTCCACCACCATGAAATTACCTGGCACCTCACCAGCGTCAGAGGACACATTCTCCAGTGCACACTTCTTACTGGCACTTTCTAGCAACAGACACTCTGCATCAATGAGTGGAGATGTTTCTTTCACATCCCCTATAAGCATCTCTAAGGGAGAACTCTCAGCTTCTATCTGGGATACTCCTACATCTTTCTCAACACCAAATTCACACAATGAGCTGGAGGCAATGGCAGACACATTTATAAATGGGATATCAGTCATAGCATCCCAACCATCCTCTTTCTGATCCTTCCACTTAGACACCAAATTAGCTGTATTCATATTAGGCAACTCAATGACACGTTTAACACCAATAACTCTAGCGGGTGTCTGGCTGCAAATGGCACCCACCTGTAGGTCGCCACAAACCACAGAATATACCACCTCTGTGAAACTGTTATTACTGTCCTCCATAGCCTCTGGGGAGAATCAGCTGCCTCAGAACCATACACCTCTTTACCCTCTGAGTATCCAAATACTCTCACCTGCCCCTCACTGGTGCCTGAGCAAACCCTCTTTTTTCGGGGTCTAGCAGCTCACTACCATCACTGCAATCCTTATGACCACTGCAGTAAAAGCTACTGAGAATACAGCAATCCTTAGAACATGTCAACTCAACTGCACTACAGGTCCCAGCATGGCCATTCTCTTCCTTCCCTGCAGGGTCACAATCTGGATTTCTATCATAGATCCATTCCTCTGTAATACCCTGCTCAGGGCTGCACACAAAATCTGCTTCAGCATCATCATTACACTGCAGTACTGACACCTTGTAGTGTCCATTCCCACACTGAAATAGAGACTCTTCACTGAGTGTTTGTTTCCCATGGTCAATAACCATCACATTCACACTCCTAGTCTCCTCATACATGGTAACAGAGCCCTCATTTCCAGGGTTTGACTTCCCCCTTCCAGGCAATGCAATGGCCGTGTTCACACCAGGCAACTCAATCACCTTTTCCACACCAGCTCCACAGGCAACTGTATTGACAGCACAACTCTTAGGATTGCTATCAATCCCCAGATATACCGCACTTGCACACATTGTGCTATTACCAGCCAGAACCACTAGGGGCGCACCTGTAACTTGCACGTTACCTTCACGTCTGAGTACATACAGTATGCTGGGATCCCTGGTAGACACATTTACTGACTGGCTATCCATCACAGGACACCCATCACCTGTGCTACTTGGGCTGCTCTCCCCTATGACCTTTAGGGGCATATCTGAGCTGCTCTCCACTGCTGCAATAGCTGCACCACCTCTAGCTGCTTGTTCACACAGGGGCACAGTAACTGGAGCTAGCTTTGTGATACAGCTAACATCCCCCTGCCCAGGCTGGGTGACATAGCTGTTGGTTACATGCACATTTAACCCATTAGTAGCGTTTGTTATAGGCTCAGCATTTATACCACAGGCTAGCAACATTTGAATTGGTCCACTCCCCAGGCAACAACAGCAGGTAACATAGTGAGTCCCTCAGACTTCACAAGTCCATTTTTCACAGTGTCATCACCCTCAGGACTCTTCTCAAGGCCTGGCAGTGTGTCTGGGCCTCCATTTTGCCACCCTGGTAACCGCATACATCCTGGACTTGATAGACAGTTTCAATACCCGTTTCATACATAACAGGAACAGTCTTACCGGGTCTGATGTCTGAGTTCAGTCTGGACCTCTCCTGCTGACTGTCCATGTCAGCCATGGGTGGGGCTGCATCCACCTGGAACTCCCAGGTTTGTAGCTGCATCCTCTCTGGCCTTCTCCTGAGAGGGCAGTCAGGAGCACATTCTGCTGCTCTATTGCACCTCCAGCACGGCTCCCTCTGCTGGACGGTGGTAGCATTCTCCAGCTGACGAATGTGGTGGCCCATGGCAACGGCAGCACGCAGGTCCCTCTTCAACTCTGTAATGAAGAATTGGAATATATGCTTCCTAAGTTTCCAATAACAGCCACATTCTATTGTTTACCAAAGGTCCACAAAAGGAATGGGCCTATTAAAGGAAGACCAATTGTGTCTGAAGTGGGGAGTCTTTGTCAAACAGTGGGTGAATATGTTGATAAATTTTATCACCTTTGTCCAAACACTCCTTCGTATACCTGTGACTCTATGGATCTCTCCGAAAGTTGGAGGGGATCTCTGTCCTGAAAGTTCTCTGGGCAA
>JAODAL010086932.1:0-10093 GCA_025379985.1 Phyllomedusa bahiana | reverse complement strand
AGCGGAGTCCCCCAAATTTTCACCGTGAAGGAAACCCTGGTATGAAGACCATCGGGGGGGAAAGCGGCATTTCCTTATCGACTGGAAGGGGTTTGGGCCTGAGGAAAGACCCATGTGAGCAGGAGGAAACATTCTGGACCTGAGTTGGTGCGAAGTTTCCTCCAGGCCAGGAAGAAGGGGAGGGCTAAAGGAGGGGTACTGTTGCGAACGGCGCCACAGCGCGCAACTCAGGCTGCGGGCGCCGTCGCAGCTCTGCCTGTGCCCCCGCTTCTGGGGCGAGTGCCGCCGCTGCCCGGGTGTCGGGCGACAGGCGCACTCGCTCCCCTGCGCGCCGGTACTCACCCGGCCGCGCTCCGGTCTGTCAGCATGCTTCTGCTGCCTGGCGCATGCGTCCCCGTGCTTTAGGGCGCGCGCGTGCCGGCTCTGTAAAATTTAAAGGGCCAGTGCGCTGGTAATTGGCCAATTGCCGGGCGCTGCCTGTATATTACCTAGACGATTCCGCCCACTCCCCGACGGATCTTTAGTGCCTTAGCCTATAGAGAAAGCGTTCCCTGAAGTCTTGTCCTGATCTTCCGTGTACCGTTACCGTTTGCCGCCTGTCCCCGACTACGAGCCTGCCTTACGTTTTGTACACGCTACCTGGCTTCCACCGCAAGCAAGTCACGCCAGGGGTTTGCGGCGGGCTCTGGTGAATACCGGGGGCTACTTACTGTAGACTCCGCTCCCTGGCGTGGCTTACGCCATCACTTGCGGTGGTCCAGTGGATCCACTTCTGCGACCGGGAGCAGGACATGTGACATCACTGTGTATATTATCCTGTACTGTGACATCACTGTGTATATTATCTGTACTGTGACATCACTGTGTATTATCCCTTTTACTGTGAATCACTATGTATTATCCTGTACTGTGACATCACTGTGTATTATCCCTGTTACTGTGACATCACTGTGTATATTATTGTACTGTGACTCACTGTGTATTATCCCGTACTGTAAATCACTGTGTATATTATCTGTACTGCGACATCATGTGTATTATCTGTACTGGGGACATCACTGTTTTATTACCCCTGTATGTGACATAAATGTGTATTATCTGTACTGTGACTTTAACTGTGTATATTATCTCGGGTTCTGTGACATCACTGGTTTTTATACCTGTACTGTGACATCACTGTGTAATTATCCCTGTACTGTGACATCACTTGTGTATATTATCTCGTACTGTGACATCACTGTGTGTTTTAAATATGTACTGTGACATCACTGTGTATATTATCTCTGTACTGTGACATCACTGTGTGTATTATCTGTACTGTGACATCACTGTGTATTATCTCTGTACTGTGACATCACGGGTTTTAAAATTATCTGTACTGTGACATCACTGTGTGTATTTTCCCTGTACTGTGACATCACTGTGTGTATTATCTCTGTACTGTGACATCACTCTGTATATTATCCTGTACTGTGACATCACTGTGTATTATCTGTACTGTGACATCACTGTGTATATTATCCCTGTACTGTGACATCACTGTGTGTAATTATCCCTGTACTGTGAATCACTGTTTATTATCCTGTACTGGGGACATCATGTGTATATTATCCTGTCTGTGACATCACTGTGTATATTATCCCTGTACTGTGACATCACTGTGTATTATCTGTACTGTGACATCACTGTGTATTATCCCTGTACTGTGACATCACTGTGTATTATCTGTACTGTGACATCACTGTGTATATTATCTGTACTGTGACATCACTGTGTATATTATCCTGTACTGTGACATCACTGTGTATTATCTCTGTACTGTGACATCACTGTGTATTATCCTGTACTGTGACATCACTGTGTGTATTATCTGTACTGTGACATCACTGTGTATTATCGGTGTACTGAGACATCAGTGTTTATATTATCTGTACTGTGACATCACTGTGTATATTATCTGTACTGCGACATCACTATGTATTATCTGTACTGTGACATCACTGTATATTATCCTGTACTGTGACATCACTGTGTATTATCTGTACTGTAACATCATTGTGTATATTATCTGTACTGTGACATCACTGTGTATTATCTGTACTGTGACATCAGTGTGTATTATCTGTACTGTAACATCACTGTGTATATTATCTGTACTGCGACATCACTGTGTATTATCTGTACTGTGACATCACTGTGTATATTATATCTAAAGTGGCATCACTGTGTATAATTACTGTAATGTGACATCACTGTGTATATTATATGTAATGTGACATCACTGTGTATTATTACTGTACTGTGACATCACTGTGTATAATCACTGTACTGTGACATCACTGTGTATTATCTCTGTACTGTGACATCACTCTGTATATTATCCTGTACTGTGACATCACTGTGTATATTATCTGTACTGTGACATCACTGTGTGTATTATCTGTACTGTGACATCACTGTGTGTATTATCCCTGTACTGTGACATCACTGTGTATTATCCTGTACTGTGACATCACTGTGTATATTATCTGTACTGTGACATCACTGTGTGTATTATCCTGTACTGTGACATCACTGTGTATTATCCTGTACTGTGACATCACTGTGTATATTATCTGTACTGTGACATCACTGTGTATTATCCTGTACTGCGACATCACTGTGTATTATCCTGTACTGTGACATCACTGTGTATATTATCCCTGTACTGTGACATCACTGTGTATTATCCTGTACTGTGACATCACTGTTTGTATTATGTGTACTGTCACATCACTGTGTATTATCCTGTACTGTCACATCACTGTGTATTATCCTGTACTGTGACATCACTGTGTATTATCCCTGTACAGTGACATCACTGTGTAAATTATCCCTGTACTGTGAC
Source organism: Phyllomedusa bahiana (assembly GCA_025379985.1). Classification (NCBI taxonomy): domain Eukaryota; kingdom Metazoa; phylum Chordata; class Amphibia; order Anura; family Hylidae; genus Phyllomedusa; species Phyllomedusa bahiana. The sequence continues at coordinate 7,206 of JAODAL010086932.1, read as the reverse complement.
ATCACTGTGTGTATTATCTGTACTGTGACATCACTGTGTATATTATCTGTACTGTGACATCACTGTGTATTAGCTGTACTGTGACATCACTCTGTATATTATCCTGTACTGTCACATCACTGTGTATATTATCTGTACTGTGACATCACTGTGTGTATTATCCCTGTACTGTGACATCACTGTTTATTATCCTGTACTGTGACATCACTGTGTATTATCCCTGTACTGTGACATCACTGTGTATATTATCTGTACTGTGACATCACTGTGTATTATCCTGTACTGTGACATCACTGTGTATATTATCTGTACTGTGACATCACTGTGTATTATCCTGTACTGTGACATCACTGTGTATTATCCTGTACTGTGACATCACTGTGTGTTATCCCTGGACTGTACTTACCTAGCTGTTCCCTGCCAGTGCCGCACCAAAGCGCCTGTTGATCCGGGTGTCCGGCCGTTCGGGGTGTCTTGTGCTCCATTCACTTACAAAGAAATGCAAACTTCTCCATCATGTTGAGGCTAAAACCTGACAGCTAAAAAATTTGGATTGGCATCAGAGGCTGGGTACAGCTCGGTTTTTAGACCACCATAGAGCAAACGCAGTGTAAATTTTTTTTATGAACATCTTCTTTAATTGTCAAAGTATAAAGGGTAGTGGCTTAATTAGATCCCCCCCAATCCTTCTGTTGATTCCCTGTAGTTATGAGTTTCCCCTCTGAAGGCAAACCTGTATCCAGGGCCACTCTCACAATTTATAAGGGTTGTACCCAGCTCTCTAGTTGATATTTTTCCATTTGTGCCTTCCATATCCCTTCACTTGTTTGTTTTTTTACTTATATTTTTCGGTAAATGTATTTTTTATACAATTGGGTGTGTAGTTTTGGCTTGTGTTTGTACCCTTTTGGTTTAGTATTGTTGTGATATTAGCCCACGCATTTGAGGGGTATTCTATCCTAAAACGCCCCAGCCTTCTAGTGTAAAACCCACATGGTAGCTATTCCTCGCTGCCCGTCAGGTTTTCTTTAATGAGTCGGATTTGACTTAAAGGGATGCTACTTCTACTAGGTGGCACCGGAGTCTTAACTCTCTTCCCAAGAACCAGTTTGAACTCATAGACTTCAATAGAGAGATCGCAATCGCATTCACCTCTCAATTGATTCTAATAGTAAAAACAGCAACTGCCTGGATCTGCAAATGGAGGTCACAGAAAACCAAATCTCCCACTAGGGCAGGGACTCTCAACATTTATTGCATATCATTTGAAATCACACAGGGCTTCCATAAATAATTTTAGAGCCCCATACAGCCAAAGCATCCAGGCCCCCACCCATGACCAGTTACTATTTTGTACCATAGCAGTGGGCCCCTTTTTTTTTTTTAACTCCTTAACGACCGGCCACCGTCTTTTGACATCGGCTGGTGCAGGACGTTCGTCTGCAGCGACATCTTTTGACGTCACGGCAGATATCGGAGTTTGCGGCTCCGGTCGCCACAGCAGCACTGAGAACTGGGCTTTACTACACAGCACTGATCCCAGCACAGCTCCTGTGAGCACCGGGGAGCGGGGAAAACCTTCGCTCCCCGGTGCTTTAACCCTTTGATTGCCACAGTTCTTCACCGCAGCGCAATCAAAGGGATTCCCTGCTCTGTCGGGTGATCGGGACTCCTGGTGACACGACATAACCTGGGGACCGGCTGCACTGTCAGCCCTGGGGACCTACAGTAGCCCCAGAGCTGTCTGTGTAAGAAGCCAGTGATCAGGGCAGACTGTGTGTGCCCTGATCACTGCCTGTGTCAGACTGCACTTTTGTGTTGTACAATAAACCTCTTTTCAATCCGGAATTTTTACTGTGTCCATCGTTATTAGATATATCAATTGAAAGGCTGTTGCAACACCCAAATATTTAGAACTAAAAATGATAAGTTTAATAGGGGTGCCCAAACTTTTTTATGACTGTAGGTATTTTAATAGGTCCCTAGTAGGTATATAGGCAGGTTATAGGTCCCCCAGCAACTAAAATGGGTAGGTTATATGTCCCCAGCACATATATATAGGTAGCTCATAGGCCTTACAGCATGTATATAGGTAAAATTATAGCTCCCCCTGTTTCGGATATAAGTAGATAAAAGTCTCCCTTGCACATTTTATAAATAGAAAAATAGCTCCCCTGCACATATACATACCTCCCAACTTGTAGATTTTGCAAAGAGGGACAGATTAGGCCACGTCTTAAACCACACCCAAACATGTGACATCACACAAAGGCTAGGTTCACACGGCTTAACTGCGGGGCGTAATTTTGCCCTGCAATTACGCCGTGTGACGGGGGGGGCGGGGGGGGGAGGGGGGTAGCAGGGGGCCGGCACTTCGCCGGCCCCTAGACAATCACTGCTTTGCGGCGCGTATACGCCGCTAGACAGTGACTGTAATTATCGCTTCGCCGGGCGGGGAGGAGGAGTGTAAACCATAGTTCTCTATGAGAACTGTGAATTACCGTAATGAATGGGCCCTTTTCGGCCGTAATTTGGGGCACTTCGGCGCGTAATTACGGGCCGAAAACGGCCCATTTTAAGCCGTGTGAACCTAGCCAAAAGGCACGCCTCTAACCACGCCCAAATACGTACATGCCAACTTTTTAGATTGCCAAAAAGGGAGACATTTTCAGGATTGCATTGTAGCCAATGATGAAATATTAAGGAAGTTGTTATGTGATATACAGCGAGGGAAACAATTTAGATACTTTGTAAAACAAGAGAGTCGGTTTATTGATGAAAATCTATTTCCCAAATGAAAAAGATGGACATTTATAGCACTGAGAGGGACAAGGGTTAAAAATAGGGACTGTCCCTCCCAAATAGGGACAGTTGGGAGGTATGCATATATAAGAAGATAATAGCCCTCACCTGCACATATATAAGTAGATAATAGCTCTCCCCTGCACATATAGAAGTAGATAATTGCCCCCCTGCAATTTTAGAAGTAGATAATAGCCCCCCTGCACATATAGAAGTAGATTAAAAGCCCCCTGCACATTTTAGAAGTAGATAATAGCCCCTGCACATATAGAAGTAGATAATAGCCCCCCTGCACATATAGAAGTAGATAATAGCCCCCCTGCACATTTAGAAGTAGATAATAGTCCCTTGCACATATAGAAGTAGATAATAGCCCCCTGCAATATAGAAATAGATAATTTGCACCCCTGTACATATAGAAGTAGATTTAAAAGCCCCCCCGCACATTAGAAGTAGAGAATAGCTTCCCCTTTATATTTATAATTAGATTATAGGCCCCCAAGATGAATAGAGACATTTAAAAGTAAGAAACTAACCACACTCACCTGACCTCGCTCCCCGCCACTGTCGCTGCTCCCGGTCTTTTTCTTCAGCGGTGTGACGTCACCAGGCCGCGCGCGGGCAGCGTGATGACGCGCACGTCGCCCGTGCTGTGCACTCCGGCGCGCACGGAGCCGCATCCTGACTGCGGCCACAGAGTACCCTGCGGAGCTCTCTGCTCCACCAAAGATCTAACTGTATTGTGCGTCTGGCGGAAAACATACAGTTAGTCCGCCACCGTGCCGTCGCCAAGGTCCTACGCCGCTAAGCCGATAGCTTAGCGACTGGTAACGGCTTAGGACCCTAATGATCGGCGGCGGCGGATAGCGGCGGCGCCGGGGACTACTGCAGTAGAAGCCAGGTCTGTAGCTATAGCAACCAGTGCTGGCAAACTATCATGAGAGAGTGAACACGTCTGTAGCTATAGCGACCTGAGGAGCTGATGCAGCCCATACAAGAGGGGATATCTAGGAATAGGTAGGAAACTGCTAATGGACACATATTGCAAAGTAACTTGTTTTTGCAAGATCTTTAACATAAAAAGCAGCAATCCTTGTAGTGAGACAACTCCTTTAAAGTCAGAAAAAGTCCTCTCGGGGCTTTAAATACTTTTCTATTTCTTTTTTTCTTTTTACTTTTTTCCCTTGTAACTAGGGCTGATAGGGTTTCTCCATTAAAAAGGGAAATACAGGAAAAATTACGTCCCTAAACTCTGGGTTTTAAGATGCACCCCATTCTAAATCCCAAACCCCCACGGGATTCCCCTGCCCTGCCTTTTTGTATATACGCACTATTTAGTACTGTATACAACTATCGGGAAGGCAGGAATGGTAAAAAAAAAAAAACCCTTCCCTCCCTTTCATGGAGAGGGGGGGGTTAAAGTGACACCAGCTTCATTGCGCAGCTGCACCCATTTATATGAGCTTGGGACAAATAGTAACGGGCCATCTAAATTTTTTTAAATTCTGTGTGCAAAACGGGATGACGCGATGAGTCTACCCTTAAATTTTGATTGCTATTTAGCATGGATTTTATCTGTTAAAACAATGCACAGTACCCAGAATCACATGAAAGTCAGTGGAGGACATTGGGCGGCTTGTGATCTATCCAGCACCCGTTGTAGCTATAAACGGAAACCACAATCGGAGGTCCCAAAACCCAAGTTTCACAATTTGGTGCAGAGTCGAATATTCATCCCCTTTGTTCACAGTTATTATGTCAACGATACAACCCTCATTCCAGCTCGCACAGTCATTTTGTTTTTACAGGAGGAATTTTAAAAAATTATCAAAGCATGAAGTGCAAAATTGTCCAACGAGGAAAACAAAGTTCGCAATAAAGCCGGAGATCTAAGGGGTCAAAACATTCAGTTCATTTTTTAAAAACCCAAGGAAAGTAAATTGGACGTTTACAGGAGATGGGCGCCCATAGGCCATTGTACAATGTGAAAGGGAAAGCAATAGAAAAAACCAGGATAATCCAGTGTCAGAAAAGATTAAGGCTTGGTGTTTCGGTACAGCGGTCTATGGTGTAAACAAGACCCTTGGCTCCGAGTCGTCCTTTCCTGTCACATTCCCTTCTTCCAGTTATTAGACCCCAATACCCAACTTCGGAAGCAGAGGTAAAGCTAAAGGCTCACAGGCCCCAGCGCAAAAGTATAGCTTGGATGATTCTCCACCACCATCACTGCCTCTGATGAAAGTATCTTCTTGTATACAGTGGTGTATACATCACACAAGAAAGGGGATCAATACTGCGTTTTTAAAAACTAATGAGGCTATTTTTACAAAAAGGGAAAAATATATGTACAAAATACCATTTACTGTATACACAAATACCAGAACCAAATAACACCACCAGTGATTATATATTACCTCCATATTCTTACTAAAAAAACATACAAAGTAAAGTATAAATGTGGACCCCCAGTTTTTTTCCCTTTAAAAGGGGGTTGCCCATACAGGGTGTTTTTTTTTTAAAATTTGGGCAGAAAAAAATCATTTGCAATATGTTCCATTGCAGTGTCCCCCTATTCCTAGATATCCCTTTTGATGGGCTGCATCAGTCCTGGGTTTGCTATAGCTACAGACCTGTTTGTTCCCCCTGATAGGCTGCAGGGGGGGGGATGGTGCTAAGTAAAACCCGTGTCCCGCAGCTCGTCATCGGCCAGTAAAACCCGCAAAAAACCAGTAAATGTCCCTAAAAAAAAAAAATGAAAAATGAAAACAGGGCGAAGTAAGTGAATCGAGTAGTGGACACCCCTTTAAGTTCATTAGGAATTGCTTCCGGTGCATAGGTCCCAGAAATTTTTGCTTCCCCATTTAAAATACGGGGATTTTTTTACTGCTGCACTGGGTCAGTTATGCATTGAGTTGTAAAATACACGCTGGTTTGTGACCAATTTCTATGGGAGTTTTTAGGGACCTTTTCAGGCAGTGGAAAAATCCCGCCGGTTTCCCGGCTGTATTTGTCCGGTTTTCCCACCCGTCCCACGGCCCGGGAGGGGGGGGGGGGGTTTCAAAGCGATGAGTGGGAAACAGCCTCCCCCCCCCTTTGATTTGTTAAAACCCCGCCCGGAAACGCGGAAGAATGTGCATGTTCAATTTTTGCCGCCGGACCACTGGCCGGAAAACAGGGGCGGTAAACCCGGGCAGGGGGGAGGTGAAACAGGTTTTCCCTAGAGCACAATTGTGCTCATTTTCGGCCGGTTTTTGGCGGTCTAAAAAAACCGCAAAGGGGCTAAAAACGGCCCGAAAACCCGTGCTTTGAGGCAGCCCTTAAAGTGGTGCAGTAATTACGACACAGCTCCCCCACCCCACTGCTGGGGAACAATTAGTAATTTTTGCACAAATGCAAAAAACCCAAATTTAAAACCATCACATACCACCGATGAGGGGGGTGGTTGTGGTTTTTTACAATTGCATATAAATAAGGGGTACAGAAGGGGGCCTTAAAAACAGTACCTGTGGGACAATGTGGGGTTCAATATTAGTGACAACCATATATAGATTAGGGGGGCTGCCCCCACTTTCTGGGTGTCCAAACCAAAAAACACAAGTTCCCCCGGCTTTTCTACAGGGGGTTTTGAACAGTTTTTTAATTAATGTGCAGTTTTTTATCATTAATTGTTCCCTAGTGGTGGGGTGGTGAGCTTGTCGTAATTACTGCACCCCCTTTAAATTTATTAGGTAAAGCTACATACTTTTAAAACATTTTTTGAAAATTTTTATTTTCAGCAATTAGCCCCTTTCCCAAAAGCACTTGCATTGAGGGAATACCCTTTTTAAAAAACTTTCTGCACACTGCTCAACACCTAGGCGTGGTTTTTGAAAGTGGGTGGGCTACAAAGTGACATTGAAGTAAAAGTTTGGCATAGAAAGAAGCAAAAAAAAAAAAACACTGGTCTAAGGGAAGTTTAAAGCTGCATCAAATTTTTCAATTAGCACAAGCACTGTGAAAATTGGTTAAATTTTTTGATGCCCCGTATAGTTTAAAGGGGTTTTGCCAGAAGTGGTTTCCCTTTCCTCACAGCCATACCCCCTCTTTTGGCTAAAAAAAAAGGGGAAAGGGCTTTTTTGTTTCTGTGTTTAAAAAAAAAAGTACCCCCCTGTGATTCTCACCCCCCCCCCCTGCAGTTCCTGATACTCAGTTTTTAGTTCGAAACATTGTTTTGCTAATCCACAGAGGAGAACTGTATTGTCACAAGTTATGGTTTTTTTTCCCCCTTTACTTGTCAGGAGAGAAAATAAGCTCGCAGGCAGCCTTCTTTCATTCCTTACGAATGCGCAAGAGGAGGGCAGGGGGGGCTGGCGAGAGGGGAGCGTTGCATGTTTACTCAATAATTACATTAAACCCGTGGATTCT
>JAODAL010086931.1:0-10093 GCA_025379985.1 Phyllomedusa bahiana | reverse complement strand
GTTTACAGCACCCTGCATGCTCTGTGCAGCTTGGAAATAGCTCTTTTTAGGTTCGTGCGAAGAAAAATTTTCGGAACAAAACGAATTTTGTCGGAAAATTCGGCGAAGTGACCGAATCGAATTTTTGAGAAATTCGCCCATCTCTAATTGAGACCTCTAATCTCTCAGCGGATGACACCCCTTGTTTTATTTCCAATCGAGATAGTCAGCCCCAACACTCTGAACCTGTGAACTCTGTTACCATTAGATCAAAAAGCAGAGGAGGAAAGGAGGGAGAAAACATACCGAACATCACTAAAAGAAAGAGGCGTCGATATTGAGAAACTTGACTCATTCTTCATTGGACTCAGTGTTCTCAATATTTCTGATTTTTCTTTATCCCCCTTATAGGGAGGAAGTATTGTCTCTTGGCTTTAACTATGTTATTGATCGATTCTTTAATTTGTTCTCCACATTAGAGAGTATTAATAAATTCATATGCAATTTGACTTTGCGTCGGCATTTTAGGGACAAACCAAATCCAAGATATCTCTTTGCTGAAATATAATGTGGCAAATTAATACAAATCTTTCTTCTTACCTTACAAGAGGAACAACAACTTTGTTATGCAGATGATAGTTAGTTTAAATCCTCTAATACAAGCTTTTATCCAATTCAGTCCCATGCTATGGATTCTTTTCAGTTTTTAGTGTATTGTGACTTGGAAAAATTACAGTGTTCTATTACTGGTAAAAGCGAATTCTAATTTTTGTCTATGTCCGCACAGGGCATTAAATGAATTAAAACAAATGGATAACATTGTGTTTAAAAAGGCAGATAAAGGTGGAAGGGTGCTTGTTATGAATAAAGTAGACTATCACTATCAAATATCATTACTACTAATGGATACTGCCACTTATCAGACTTTGCCAACTGATCCCACCACTGTCTTTATAATTGAACTTAAATCTATTTTTGAAAAGAGCCTTTGGTTAGGCATTATTTCTGAAAAACAGTTTACATCTCTGTTTGTTGTTTTTTCTGTAATACCATTTTATATGGCTAGTCAAAAATCCACAAAAAGATTGATCTTCTACCAATAAGGTCTATTGTTTCAGGTATGGGCTCACTTATTGAACCATTATGTGAGTGGATAGACTATATGTATCTTATAGCTCATTGTACAGAGAGTATTGGGATTTTTGCAGGACACTTGTAATGTCCTACGTAATTTTGAACACAAAATTTGGATGTCTAATTTTTCATGCCTTAGCTTTGATTTGAAATCTCTCTATGCCAGTATTCCACTGGAGGTAGCAGTAATGTCTGTGAATTTTTATCTCAGCAAATACAGTCATTTTCCTAAAACATTACTGCAGTTTATTATCTCGGTTTTAATTTTCCTCATTTTGTTTCTTCAAAAGAGGGAGTTTTCCATAGAAGCCACATTTTCCCTATCCTTGGTCAATCTGGTCATGGTATGGTGGGAAATTCTGTACAATTATTCCAACTTCAATCTTTTTATTGGTGACTTGGAGTAGTACAGCAGCTACTTAGATGATCTCCTCATTATTTGGGGGGTTCATGTGTTTGGGGTGCCACTCTTCATCAGCTTTCTTAATAACAGTTCTCTCATCCTTAGTTTCATGTACTATAGCCATCATTGTTCTATTCTCAGATCTTAGGGGGACATGTCTGAAAACTGTCTAGGTCTAAGACGTTTCTTGTTGCCCGTATCAACCAATCAGAACGCCCCTTTCATTTTTTCCCAGGAGTCTTTTTGAAATTAAAGGGGAACACTGATTGGTTGCTATGGGCAACAAGAAAAGTCTTAGACCAAGACAGTTTTCAGACATGTCCCCCTTAGTGTTTTGAGTCAGGTGGGCATCATAAACATACATGTCTCAGTCCCTAAAAGTGAGTCTAGTAGGGCAAAATAGAATTGTTCTTCTTTGGAATCATTTAAACAGGAATTTGGTATGATTTGTGACCGTCTTGAAGAATGTGTATACCCACAGTGGGTCTTAAATGGAGCCAATGGGTTTGTGAAATGTAAAAATCGTACTCAACTTTTATATCCCAATCATAAAATAGAGGCCGATAATGCTAACATGCCTACTTCAGTACTGAACTTTAATCTTCAGTTTAAACAGATAAGGGATATTGTATTCAAACATCTTCCCATGTTGTCTGATGATGCCAAAATGGAAAAGATCTAGCAAAATGATTTCAGAATAGTTTCCAGACAACCTTTTACTTTGTGTGATATTATTTCCCCTAATTATATTTCCTTATGCTCTAAAACTACAACTTGACTGCAACATAACGGGTTTTAAAGCAACATTTCATTTACTGCCATAATTATAGTGTTAAATATTTGTGGTCATTTGCTCTGAAAAAGTGTCACTAAACAGACATGGAAAGATATTGTGTCCAAAATAAGAGATATCTCCTCTAGGAAATTGGAAGATTTTTTGGTTGGAAGTTTTTTTAGAATTCATTTTTTATTTTTTTTGGATTTTCTGTTTGGGGGAAAAAAAATGTAAATCTAAATATTACTGCATCCTGTTTAGTTATACTTTTTATATAACTTGTTTTTTGACTTAATGATTTTATACTATCATTTATTCTCCTATATACTGTATCTGCCTTCCAGGTTTACACTTGGTTGACGATTTTGTGATACTGGGGCGTTACTGTAGTGTCTTCTGTTAGTGTGCTCTGATATAGTTCCTCTGTCACTGGTGGCATGCTCTTTTGTTGAGACCTGACATTTCCCATTTGCCTCATTGGGGTCTCTGATTGTTTCATGATGCTTCGTTGGTTGCTAAGTAGGCATGTAGGTTTCTCCTTAGGGCTGGCTCTGGTGATGTTGGTTGTGTGTTGGGATCATGTGACTGCATGCACAGGGGTGGTGCTCCAGCCTCGCACTCATCAACCTACATGTTGTTGGAGAGGATTCAGCTAAATGGCAGTATGTGTACTTGTGTGTTTTTAATGCCAATATGTATATAAGGCAGTAAAGATGCCTTTTGTGTTTTCTATAACTAATAACCTGATGCTCAAAATTCATCTCTATTTTATGTATGGTATGTTACTCATTTTAATTGTTTTAGAAAAACTTTTTTTTGCTGTTGAAAAACCTTTTTGACTTGCAATGTTCTATGTAGGCAGAGAAAGTCGGTCTATTATAAGTAAGCGGGCAGACAATGTAGTGCTCAAACATTTGAGAGGCTGTTGTAAGACCTGTTTGAGGTCTGAGGGGGAATCCCTGGTCTTAGTGTGCTGGGGGCTTGGACCTGGTAGAGAGTGGAAGGTGAAATGAAGTAGAGTCCCCCCAACCATGGTAAGAAGGGATGTGGATGCCCAAATGGAAGAAGGCAGCCTAATGAACAACAGGATGTGAAAGAGAAGAAGCTGCCAATTAGATAGTAGGAAGAGAGACACGGATAATACAGACATAAGAGAATATCCTTTCAAGAGAACAAGGATCTTAAACAGATTATGAACTGTTGATCACAGTTGTTCTCCTGTTAATGTAGTATTTTTTAAGAATATTTAAGATGTTACATCACCTAGAGTAAATGTTGGCAGCACGCTTTTCTGTCTTAGGAAAGAACTGTTACCATTAAGATCGATATGCCACTGTATGTGAAGAAGAAAAGTGGCTTAGTTTAAATTGCATCACTTTGGAATTGTCTTCTTTCAATGTCCACAAGCCAGAAACCCCATGTTGACACTCTTTTCTGGAAGGAGCCTTTTAAAACTTATTGACATATATACTGAACAATTATTTTTATCAATTGATTTAAGGGTTTTCTCAGCTTGCAGTTTCACAGCCAGCTTTAGAATCTCCCATGCTGTTCAGGCTGTGGACAGGTCTGTAGCAGTGAATGATACATCAGCTCTGCTGTTCCTAGCTAATCCTGTTACTCTGACAATGAGTGCAAGAGATTTATAAATTGTTTTACCATAGGTTGCAGAGAGTTTACGTAGCTAAATAAGAAGCTTTCAAAGTCCATTACTAGAGGTAAGACTCTGCAGGAGGTCACTCATTGTGGACAGATTGAGTGATTACAGCTTAGAGCAAAGAGAGCTAAGAGAGAGCAGATAAGAGAGTTTCTTATAACCAGAGAAACTTGTGTGCTCTAAGAGGAGATAAAATCTTCTTTATCTCATGACCAGAGAGAAATCAATAAAGTAACATATTTAGAAAAAGTCTTCAATTATCTGTCCCTGTATGTTAAAAACGAATCATTGTATTGAGGAAACCTCTTTAATTACAAATTAATATTGTTATCAATATTATAAAAACAAAAAATTATTTCTGGGAATGTCCAGACCAGTAAATTAGAAGTAATTTCCATTAGTTTATTGCAATCAATTTGCCATCACAAATGCCATGGTCATTACTCACATATGTAATTTAAAAAAAAATCATAAAATCCACTTCATTATTATGATTTTAATTAAGTATTCTCTGACAATTTCCCAAGGCTGCTTGTAATCGATCACCAGAGTTGCCCAAAATAGCCAAAGCATCTGTCCCCTGTCATTACCAGTAGGGATGAGCGCTTATAAGCGCCAAAGTTGGTATCGGCACGATTTTTAGGCTGATCGGAAATTTCCGATCACGCGATATTTTAGGTGACAATCTGCAGAGAATCTATTACTATCGCGCCATTTTCGGCGCGTCCTGTCATTTTGGCGGCCAGCAAATCAGCTTAGAGCATAGAGCAGGGTGAGCTGGGTGTGCGACGTCATGACTGTGATGTGTATGGTTGTCATTGGCTGGAAAAATCACATGACCTCGTTTTGCATAGAACAGTGTTTCCAGTTCAGTATCAGTTTTTCAGTGTCTATCACTAGAGCAAGACGTGTGCTACGTGTCTCTCAATACAGCTCAGTGACACAGTTCTTTTCTTTATTCATACAGACAACTATTCTTTTAGCTGGGAACATTAGAATATAGGTAGATTTGAGAATTTCAGTTCTTAGTTAGTTAGACAGAGACTTTTAAAGAAGCATCTAGCGCTGCGGGGGAGATGGGGGCGGATGGACACACAGACAGGCTGGCTTTGGAAAGGAGGGTATATATTGTGCAGCCCAGACTCTGCTTTGAACCTGCATTGAAATGGTATTTTTTTAATCACTTTTTGGTCAGCACACCTCGCACCTGAGGTGAAATTGTACCTTTTATTTTGTGCATCCCAGTTTTTTTCAAAGAGCCACCTTGTACTTAAATTTGGATATAGAAATTTTCTAGTAAATGTTGGTGTATTTCATTGGTGCAAAAACCACCTTTTGTTATCCGTATAACTTTTAAATAGCTGTATTTCACTTTGGTGCAGCCCAGATTTGTTCAAAGAGCCACCTTGTACTTAAATTTGGATACAGAAATTTTCTAGTAACTGTTGGTGTATTTCATTGGTGCAAAAACCACCTTTTGTTATGCGTATAACTTTTAAATAGCTGTATTTTCCTTTGATGCAGCCCAGTTTTGTTCAAAGAGCCACCTTGTACTTAAATTTGGATGCAGAAATTTTCTAGTAACTGTTGGTGTATTTCATTGGTGCAAAATCCACCTTTTGTTATCCGCATAACTTTTAAATAGCTCTATCGCACTTTGGTGCAGCCCACTTTTTTTTTCAAAGAGCCACCTTGTACTTAAATTTGGATACAGAAATTTTCTAGTAACTGTTCTCGTGTGTCATTGCTGTTTGGAGGTTTAGCGTCAGGTAAGCAAGCAGGGTTTCCACAGACAGAGACAGTGACACGGAAATCAGTTTAAGTTCCAGGCGCTGCCTGGGTTTATTAGGCAAAAACTTAATAGAAAACAAAACAAGCCTTAACTTTTGGCTAAACAGAAATAAACACCTGCTTGGCTGAGCACTAACTACACACAGTATTCCCTCACTATGCTTAGTTGCAGACAGCGTCTGTTACTCACAGCAAGGTATGTTTTCCTCAGAGTGACACCAGCACCAAACACAGGCCTGTAGGTACAGGGTTTATAGGCCTGAAATCCGCCTCACCTGGGGCGTGGGAGTGGCCACCCACCCGGCTCTTTGACCACTCCAGAAAAGCCGACCCGGACAAGAGCGGAATGAACCCGCTTATACTAAACATGTCAGTAGAATAGTGCTACTGATACACAAGACTGTCAGCTTCCTTTCACCGAGTCCAGGCCACTCGGTGACACGCATCTGCCCAGGTACCGCCTAAGGCAGCATAGGAGAGTACTCTTGGGGAAATATATCTACCCTCAACTATTCCTCCTGTCACTGTCTCACAGCTGCAAAAAACGCAATTTCTCATCCGTGTAACTTTTGAATAGTTTTATCGCGCTCGGTGAATCTCAGTTTGGCGGAGATAGCGCACTTGTATGATAGTTTGTTGAAAACTATCAATTCCTAGTCCTACTGGGACTGAAGGAAGAACACTGTTGATTTTGTCTTAGGGTTCTTCCACCAGACCGCATTTCACAGGTATTCGATAGAAACAATTCTGTTTCTAATCCTGGTTGGCTGTAGGAAATTAGGAGATTTAAGAATAGCTGTGATTTGCCGTCTTTCAATAAGAGACTGTCAAAAACTCTTCCATACCTTTTTAAATTTATATCTTTCTGAACATGGAGCGTAATGCAGGTGGTAAGCGAGCAAAGAGAGATGTAGGAGATGGAGGTAGCGGTATGAGAGAAGGTGCTCCTTCCAGTGCTGGCGACAACACGCAAGCCGGCGGATCGTCGGTTGTAGGACCATCAGGCCTGTCATCGCTGGGTCGGTGCCCTGTGAATCTCAGTAATTAACAGCGTCGCCAATCTGTTCTTCAGTGGTTAATGCAACCTGTATGCTGCAGTCCAGGACAGGCATAGTCAATGTCCTGTTCAACTAAAATGGTGGTTCAAAGACTCCTTTTTTCTGGCACTTTTTAATCTGTGGGTCAGACAGGTTTAATGGTCATACTGCGGTACAGAACAGGTATAGTCAATGTCCAGTTCAACTAAAATGGTGGTTCAAAGACTCCTTTTTCCGGCACTTTTTAATCTGTAGTTCAGACAGGTATAAGGGTCATGCTGCAGTCCAAGATAGGCAGTCAATGTCCAGTTCAACTAAAATGGTGGTTCAAAGATTCCTTTTTCCGTCACTTTTTAATCTGTGGGTCAGACAGGTTTAAGGGTCATGCTGCGGTCCAGGACAGGCATAGTCAATATCCAGTTAAACTAAAATGGTGGTTGAAAGACTGCTTTTTCCGGCACTTTTTAATTTGTGGGTCAGACAGGTTTAAGGGTCATGCTGCAGTCCAGGACAGTGATAGTCAATATCCAGTTCAAGTAAAATGATGGTTTAAATAGTATTGCCTTCTGGCACTTTTTAATTTGTGGGTCATGCTGTGGTACAAGACAGGGATAGTGAATAGTCTGTGACTTTTTTTCTTTGACTTTTATAACCTAATTGTCTTGCCTAAGATGTAGCACGTATCCAGTTTACTGTTGTGGATGTTAATTCCAGGTTCTCCACCCCTGTTTTGGTGTAAGAATGAAGGTGTTGTTCCTCTCTCATAAACTTTAATGGTCATCGGATATCGTCATGATAATTGCCGATATCGACTATTGAATCAATAACGATAGTTGACACAATCGTTCAGCGCTAATTACCAGTTCCATGTCAATGATTCCTTTTTAATAAAACAGGTATACCACCCTTATGGCACAAATGTACATCACCACTGGATCCAATTTTAATTGCATCGATCTTAGTCTGAAAATAGTGTATACAGTAGTTATCCTTCCACTTGACACTTACTTCATAACTGAGTGTGGGCTCAGTTTTAATTAACTTTCTACAGGTGCCCTTTATATCACTTGCTATCCCTCCTCTGCCAGTGCTCTTTCATGTATTATATTTATCAACAGTCAGTAATTTTCTGGGAATAAAGGAGTTTATGTCTCTGTGTATAATTTAAAGTAACAGACCTTATCTGTGATAGCCGAATACAGAAATATTTATTCAAGTAATGGACAAGTTTCGCTAATCTTGGCTGCATCAAGATGACAAAAGGAAACAAAACTAAGCTGGAAACGGAATTCTCCTTGGAGGCACCGGACTTTAGGAAATGTTGGCTACACCTCTTTCTTCTCCTCTGTATATAGCTGTTCTTGTTTAATTTACTAGCAGCGAGGTCAAAGAAACAGATGTTTTCTCCAATAATTTTATCCTAATGCACAAATGTTTCTATCCATGAAAATAAAATATATAAACCCTGTAATATTAGTGTGGATTTGCCCCTAGAGGAAAGGATGAAAAACTTTTCCCGTCCAAGCCTCACCTTTTTTTTTTATATTTTATATGTTAAAAAGCCGGTCAATTGTATTTTTAGTAAAAACATAATTTCACTTTTTATACTTTTTCCTAGGGAACTTATGTGAGAATAAATAATCATCTGCAACAACAAAAGTCTGTCCTCTCAAAGATACTGAAAGAAAGGTCATGCAATAATGATCTGCCTTCTACTATGTTAAAAAATACACTAAACTGCGTACAGCTACTATGGAACCAGAATGCAATTTTTTTTGAGTAACGCATACATAATATAACTGAATAATTAATACTTGAAACCAGCTAAACAATTGCTCGGCTATATTCGAAAGTCCCATAAAGATAAATGATGGCAGCCACAAGCACCATCTTCTTCAGTTTCTGAGATGGTGGCTCATAGTGAGCTATGACCAAACATCTAGGGCTGAAAGTGTTCATGGGAACACCCCTTTAATTATTTTAAACCATATTGAGCAATAAAGCATGTATTTTTTATAGTAAGGGTGTGTTACCGTATGTGAGATGTTATTGTACTATTTAGTGGTAGCCCATCATTTACTGATAATTACCCTCTTTGGTTATATAGTATATATGTGTGGGCGAACTGTTTGGTGCAAGTAATTCAAAGCCTCAGTCAGGGTGCTGGCAAATGTCCAGGTTGTACAGCTATTAAGTGATCTGATTAGGTACAAATCAATGATTAGATAATCAAGTGCAAACTTTTGACTCCTTTTCATAATAAAAGCAGTATGCAGTATGATCAGAGGGTAATAACAATCCAAATTCCAAGTTACCACTTATCCTGAGTCATCTAAAGTTACAGATACAGGAGGGTCACAGATCACAAATCCTCCTCTTATCACTGTAACCTTTTAGCGCAACCTCTCCCTTGCCCTCCCCTGCATCACTGAAGTGAGTGCTGCAAGCATATATAGCTCCTGCTTCAAGCTAGATAACTTCAAAAATTTTGGTTTTAACTCCTTAATGACTACCCACCGCTCCTCAGTGCTTTAACCCTTTTATTGACGCAGTTCGTCACCGCAGTGCAATCAAAGAGTTTCCCTGCTCTGTCGGGTGTTCGGAACACCCGGTGACCCGACAGAGCACGGGGAACAGCTACACAGTCAGCCCTAGGGTCCTAGGTAGCCCAGGGCTGTCTTTTGTAAGAAGCCAGTGATCAGGGCAGACTGTGGCTGTCCTGATTTAGAGCTGTGTCAGATGACACGATTATAAAGTATTAACATATATGAATATGCTAATATATTACCAAGTGTAAAACAGTTATCCCTTCATGGGATTAAAAAAAAAAGGAAAAATCATAAAAAGTGTAGAAAAATAAATAAAAAAATGATAAAATAAATATTTAATAAAAATAATTGTGCATATATTACACACCAAAAAACCAAAACATATTAGGTATCCACACAACCGTAATAACCTATAGAATTAATATAACAAGTTATTAAGTGTGAAATATGAAGGGTGTAAAAAATTAAAAATAAACAAAAAAAATTTGAAAAAAAGAATTAAAAACATTTTTTTTTAAAAATTATTTTTTTGTATTTATTAAAAAAGGCACTGTTCAACTGGCTATATTTGCGACAAAATTTGGGCGTAGCGCCGAAAAATTTCTGTCTATCTATTTAGGCGGGAAATTCCGTGGGAGTCACTTTGGTTTAAAAGAGTTCTAAATTTAAACCAGTGGAAAAAAAAAAATTCGTTCCCTCGTGGAAAAACCGGGGGGAAAAAAAAAAATGAAAAAAATTTTTTTAAGGCGCACCCAAAAAAACCCAACA
>JAODAL010086930.1:0-10094 GCA_025379985.1 Phyllomedusa bahiana | reverse complement strand
AAAAGTGTCAAAAAGTTTTCTCTTAAAGGGAAAAATGGAGTTTTCCCAAAAATTAGGGCTGTCGGGGAAAGGCCCAAAAAACTGTCGGGGTCCTCAAGGGGTTAAATAGTTTAAAACCTTTCCCCTAATTTTGCCAAAAGGGAAAGCCAAACATGGGAACAGAAAACCCCCCAATTTGCTTACTGAGAAATTTTTTGGCCCTTAAAAATTGAAAAATTTTTTGAATTTATTTTAGTGGCCCTGGCGAATGGTGGCTCCGTTTTTGCACTGTTACATTGGAACTGAGGCCCTGGGTGGAGATCCCCAGGGACAAAACTGCAAGAAGTTTGTCCCGTAGGTTTCCCTGTGTTTAAATGTCGTTCCCCCGGTGTTAGTTTTCCCCAAAGAAATTCCCTTATATTTTAAATGTGGGAATAAAAATTGGGTGACCCCAAGGGGGAAACTGGGAGAAATGTGAAAGGATGACAACCCTTTTTAACCGGGCTGTAGGATAAAAACACCCGCTATATCCCAGAATAGTACAAGTGGTTTATTTCAGAGCCTTTTAAAATTTAAAAGACTGTCATGCCTGTTATAAATGAAAGAAAATTTAAAAAAGGGAAAAAAAAGAAATTTCAAAAAAAGTTAAAAAACAAAATCATCTTGTAGTAAAAAAGGCTTTTGTTTATTTGGGCGCTTTTTAGCCCGGGGGGACTTGAAACGATTTTTCCTTTGTTTTTTTTGGGGGACTTCCCCAGTAGAAAAACGCGCCCTGTGGTTTCCCTTTTCTGAAAAAAGACATTTGGACTAAAACACAAAAGACTGATGGTTTTCCTGCAGTAAAGGGCCCAAAAAGTTTTCCGAGGAAAAATAATTATAATTCCCAAAAAAAAGCTTTGTTTTGGTTATTTCCGCCCCTGCATTTTAAAAAAAGGGGAAAATAGCTGGGTCCCCTCAGTTAGGTAAAGGGGGAAAAGGCTTTGCCCAGGCCCAGCCCCAAACGGGAAATTTTAAGTGGAAAAAAACAAATTTTAATTTTGGGGGCCCTATTTAATTTTAAGGATGAAAGCTTTTTTTTCTTCATCCGTGTTTGGTTTGACAAAAAAAAGATTTTATTTTTAAAAGGCACCCTCTTGGGGTCCAATATAATGTACTAAAAAAACAAAATATATGGGTTCTTTTAAAAGGTATAAAAAAACTTTCACAAAGTGAAAAAACATTTAACCCTGTAAATTTTTTGGGGGGGGGGGTCCAATTCTTAAGGGGTTTTTACGAATGAACCCCATAGGAGAAAATTTGGGGGCCCGTTTTTGGACTTGCCCAAAAAGGCTTTCAATTTTTTAAACGTAAGTGCGTTTGCCCCTGAAAGCGGATGAAAAAAAAAGCGCACTGGGAGCTGGAGGGGATCCCGGGAGAGGGGGGTTTGGGCCCGGCCAGGGGGAGCCGGGGTGAGGGGGCGGCGGCGCAGGTATCCCGGGACGGCGGCGCAGGTAGGGCCCGGCGGCGGCGGCACAGGTATCCCCGGGGGGGCCCGTCGGGGGTGTGCGGGGGAGGGGGCGGGGCGGTGTGGGGCAGCGGGGGGAAGTGGGGGAAAGGGTGGCGGGGCCCGGGGGGAAGTGGAGGAGGGGGGAGAAGAGACAAGGGGAATGGGGGGGGGGGAGACAGAGAAAAATGATGGGAGGGGGGCAAACAAAAAACAAGGGATGGGGGGCGGGGGGCGGGCGGAGACAAGAATGGGGCCGGGGGCAGAAGATAAAGGGAATGGGACCCGGGGGCGACAGAGACAATAAATTTGGGAGGGGGGAGGCAAGAGCCCTTTAAATGGGACCCGGGGGGGGCAGAGCAATGAATGGGGGCCGGGGGAAGGCAGAGGGAAAATGAATGGGAGCCGGGGGGCGGGCGGGGGGAAAAAAACAAATGAAGGGGAAACCCGGGGGGGGAAGAAAACAATAAAATGGGAGCGGGGGGGGGAGAGCCAATAAATGGGACCCGGGGGGAACGCAGACAATAAAATGGGAGGGGGGCAGACGAGACAATGCGAGAGAGATCCCCCCGCCCTCCGAAAAAGGGCACCCGGAAAAGGGGAGGCGTTTAAAAACCGGGGTAAAAAGGGCAGTAAAAAACGGACCCAAATAATGTATCAATGCTGCGTTTTGGGGGTTCCGCTTTCCCGGTTTGGTTTTTTCAAGTGCGAAAAAAGGACCCGTAAAAAGGCCCAAAACGCCGTTTGGAAAAACCCCAAACACAGAAACTTTGTTTATGTTCTGTTGAATTGTTTTTTTTTTTGAAAGGATAAAAGGTTGTAGTTTTAGGCCTGTGTTCACACGGTTTTTCTGGGACAAAATTTCACCAAAAATTTAAAGGGGTTTGAAAATATTCCAGTTTTTTAGGGAAAACCCCACAGTTTCTTTGAGAGCTATGGATTACGTCTCCCCCCCCCTGTGGGCAAAAAATATGGCGAGGGGGGAAAGGGGAACAGGAAATGCTACTTATTACGCGGATCCGCTCGGGGGATAATGTATGTCTAGGGCCGGGGGGTGCTGGCCCCCCCCCGTTTCCCACCCTCCCCCCGTAAATGGCGTAATTGCGGGGGTTTGGTTTTTTTCCGAAATTTAAGGGTTTTTGGAAAACTTTCCCTAAATTAGTAGCATTTTTGGGTACAAAAAAAACTTTTTGATTCGAAACTTTGGGACGGAGATGAGCAAAAAAAAATTTTCCCATTGTTTATATCCAGTGGGTACAGAAAAGTATTAGCCCTCTAAAAATTTTTTACTCTTTGTTTATTGACCCTTTTTGGAAAGATAAAAAATTTAAATTTTTTGGGCTCATTAATGTACACTCTTTTACCCGTTGAAAAAAAAAACCCAAAAAAATGTATGTTTTTTTTCAAAATTTATTAAAAAAAAAAAACCGGGAAATTCAATGGAATAATTTTTCGGGGCCCGTTTGTATGAAAATTTAAATTTTTAAAATAAAAATGTTTGCCCTTTTCCTTCTGTTCCTCCTTGAGAGGTTCAAATCTTCATTGGGTTCAGCTGTTTTTAAATTTAAAAAATGATTGGATTGATTAGGGAAAGGCACACACCTTTTAAAAGGGGACCTACAGCTAAAAGTGCACCTAAAGAGCACATAGGTCAAAAGGAAACTCCCCAAGGGAGCCCTTGAGACAAAATTTGTGGCAAGGACAGATCTGGCCCAAGGGTTTAAAAAAGAATTTTTCAGAACTAAAGGGTTCCAAGGGCACAGTGGCCTTTCCCCTTAACCCCTTTATTTTGAAGAATTTGGACAACCACAACTTTTCCTTCCCTTGGTGTCACCCAAAACTAAGAATCGTGGGAAAAAACCCCTTGGGTGAGAGGGCAAAGAAAAAACCCAAGATATGTGGTGAGTTCCAGAGTTTGCAGTAGGGTGGGAGAAATTTCCCAAAAAGTAAATTTTATCACTGCACCCCTCCAACGTCGGGGCTTTAGGGGCGGGAAGTGTCCCGCAAAAAGCCTTTTCCTAGGCATGCATTGAAAGCCCATACGTTTTTTTTAAAAAAAAACATGAAGGTTTCCCAGATATGAGATAAAGATTTTTTGGGTTTTTGTGAGATGAAGATTAAACCTTTTTGGTGTTAATTGAAAAGTGGGATATGTGGAAAAAAACCGGGCCCACTGATAATAAATTCCCCAAAATTTCAATCCCAACGTGGAAACTGGTGGTGGCAGTTTTTTTAAAACGCAAATTGGGGGGTGTTTTTAAAGTTTGGGGGGGACGGGAAGAGGGTTTTGAATTTAAAGGGAAAAAGATAAAATTGCGGAAAAAGTAAAGAGATGTTGGATAAAAAACCTTTTCCCGAGTTTTGGGGAATCGGGGCGGGCCCGAAGGTTCTTTACCAAAAGGGACAATGCCCCTAAGAAAGCAGCTAAAATAACAAAGCAGTGGCTTTCCGGGAAAAAAACTCTTTGCCCATTTTAAAGGGCCCCAGCCCACCCCTGCCCTAAACCCCGATTGAGATCTCTGGAGAGTTTGAAATGTCTGTACCAAGTTCACCACCAACTGAGCGAACGGAGAGGTTTTTGCAAGGAAGAAGGGAGGGGAACCCCCAAACCCCAGGGTGCAAAAACCCAACTTGTTGCATTCCCAAAAAGACTCGGGCTGAAATAGTAAAAAAGGAAGTTTTACTAAATATTTGAGAAAAGGGGTTTTGAATATTTTTATAAACCAGGGTGTATTTGGGTTTTTTCTTTTTTAAATTTAAATTTGAAAAAATATTAAATTTCTGTTTTTTTTTTAAGAGGGGGGGGGGGTGGAGTGTCCTTTTAAAATTGAGAAAAAAAATGAATTTTTTGGAAATTCTTTACAAAAATGGTGAAAGGGAAAAAAGAGTGAAAAATTTAAAAGATTTCTAAAAAAATTTCCCGTACCCCCCTGTATTAAGTTGAAACCAGAATTTTACATAAATTAAAAAAGAAGTATGTTGTTTTTCTCACTATCCGAATGAAATAAAATTTAAAAAATTACCCTTTTTTAGGTAAATTGGGAAAACCAAAATTATTTTAAAATTTCCCAAAATTGCCGAAAAAATGAGAGAGAGTTTTTTAAAAGGGTTTTTTATTTTCGGAAAAGTCAAAAATTTTTTCCCAACTTTTGGGGATTATATCCCTTTAAAAATTTGTGTCAGTAATATGATTTTTGTCATTTTCTTTGGGAAGTTTCTTTTTTGGCCCAACATTTATTTAAAATTGGGAGAACCCCGGGGGATGTTTTTATAGACCCCCAAAAAAAACCCCAAATGCTTCTGTGTGAAAATTTAAGGGGAAATTTCAAAGGGGCGTTTTCCCCAGGGCTTAACACGCCTTTAAATTTGTGGGACGGTTTTTGCCCCCCCAAATTACGGATTTTGTTCTGGGCGGGGGGGGCGCTCGCCCCCCCATAGAAGTTTTATCCAGGGGCGCTTTACCCCGGGCCCGGGAAAATGTGCATGTCACTTTCCCCTCTTAGGTTTTTCGCCGGGGGGGGAGGGGGGGGGGGCCCCCGGGGGAAATTCCATAATTTCTATGAAAAACGGGTGGTTTTCCCGTAATGCTGGGAGTATTTCAGCCAACGGGCAAAAAAATTTACGGGGCAATCCCGGTTTTTTTGAAATTTTCTTTTTTCCCAAAAATAAGCTGTGTAAACAGGGGGCCAAAAGAATTCAGAAAATATAAAAGAAGGAATTGTTGACTTGCAAAAAGTCTGGATTAAATTTTGGGGGTTCCCTTTTTCCCAGATACCTGAAGATGCCTCGTTCTTCTGTACAACCAATTATACGCAAGTACAAACAAGATGGGACTGGTGCACTTCATAAAACAGATGGCAACGTGAGGAAAGAAGATCATGTGGCAATACTGAAGGGCGGAAATTTGGTTTTCCCCAATGGACGATGACCGAAGCATATGCCAAATTGGTTACAAAGTGGCTTAAGGAAAACCCAAAGTCAATGTTTTGGAGGGGACATCACAAAGCCAGATCTCACCCCTATTGAAAATTTATGATGCAAGCTGAAAAGGCAGGTGAGTTCAAAGGTCCTACAAAACATGGCTCAGTTTAAAAACAGTTCTGTCAGGAGGAATGGGCCAAAATTCCTACCAACTATTGTGAGAAGCTTGTGGAAGGATATCCAAAACATTTGACCCAAGTCATACAGTTTAGGACAATACTACCAAATATTAATGAAATATATGTAAACTTTTGACTTTGCAGAAAGTAATAAAAATTCTCTCTCTTCTTGTACACTGGCTCTGAAGCCTTATAAGTGATTACAGGGCAGTTACATTTAGGGACTCACAGGTAACATCTTTTCTGATGAGTCGTTCTCTCTTTTTTTTCTCCATCCAGTCCATACTGCCATGATGATTTCTTCCGGTCATGAATCCCTGCAGAATTTACCAAACAAACATGTTAGACTCCAAACAGTGAAAGTGCCCCAATTCGATTATTAGGCTTCCATTTGTGCCACCAGTAGGTAGGTACACACTCCATATAGTAGACAGCAGTCCCAAATTAGACAGGCGGATAGGAAGACACTTCTTTTAGATAGCTTATATCTTACAAATGAGTCAGATAAGTAGGCAGACTCTTCCTATTAAGTAGGTAAAGTCCCCCTTCAGTATAGGGCCCCTTCTAGCAGGTATGTAAGTAGATAGAGCCCCCTCTAGTAGATAGGTAGATAGATCCCCTTAAGGTAGGTAGGCAGGCAGGTAGATAGGGCCCCTTATTGTAGGTGGTTTGTGGGCCCAATTTATTAGGTAGGCGCTAGACGGGCCATTCTCTGGTAGGTAAGCAGGTATATAGAGCCAGTTACAGCAGGGAAGCAGGTATATAGGGCCAGTTACAGCAGGTTAGCAGGTATATAGGGCCAATTATAGTAGGTAGGGTGGCATATAGGGCCAGTTATAGCAGGTAGGGTGGTATATAGGGGCAGTTATAGCAGGAAAGGTGGTATATAGGGCCAGTTATAGCAGGAAGGGTGGTATATAGGGCCAGTTACAGCAGGTAGGTAGCTATATAGAGACAGTTATAGCAGGTACACAGGTATATAGGGCTAGTTATAGCATGAAGGGTGGTATATAGGGCCAGTTACAGCAGGTAGGCAGCTATATAGAACCAGTTATAGCAGGTATGGTGGTATATAGTTATGATTCCCCCCCATTAAAAAATAAATAAAAATAATACTCACCTTGGCTCTCCAGGCTGTATCCCTGCCCTACACTGTTCTTCCGGAGTGGGCGGCATGACGTCATCACACCGCCTGCACCGGGATGGCAGTTCCGGCGTCTACTAGTCCCTGAGCCTAGGCATAGGCTTAGGGCCTAGTACAAGCAGCGATGCGATGACATCCTTGCATTGCACCGTTACCTTCAGTGGGCTAAGCGGCTGATATCGGTGTATACCGGCCACTTTGCCTCAGCCACTGCCTGCACCACGCAGGCGGCTGCTGTGAATGCTGTATCGCTGTGTCTATGTGACCCAGCGATACAGTGTGTGGCGAGGGGGGCCAGTGGACTCCCCCATCTCAGGGGCCTGAGTGCGACCGCTGCGACCCCTGTAGCTACGCCATTGGTGTACCTTTTTGATTGGTGAATCTATAAAGCCATGCCTAGACTCCACCCCCTTGTTTTTTTTTCTGTCCTCCTGAATGCAACAGACAGGAGTACATAGTATATCAACAATGCATTCCACAAGACTGTCCTGATAGCACTCCATCCACAAGATATACTGTAATCTGGGATAAAGGGGTTCTTCCACGATAGACAATGATGGCATATCGCTAGGATATGACATCATTGTCTGATAGGTGCAGGTCCCAGAGGTGGGAACAGACCCCTGAAACTCACAGCGCAGATTGGACAGTCGGTCGCGCTTGCGCACGGCTCTCCATTTTGTTCTATGGGAGTTCCGAGCAGAGCTGAACACACCGCTCATGTATAATTGGAACTTTCAGAACAGACTGGAGGGTGACTGCAAAAGCGCAGCAAGCTCTCCAGTCTGTGCTGTGACTTTCAGCCATCTTTTTCACTTGTGGCAAAACTCCTTTAAAGACTTTGTGAAAGCATCTATGAATAAAATAAAGTAGGAGTTTTGCGCTTCTCGTAGACCTTCCAGAAGAAGCTGAGAAATTCCAGGACTGCTATAAACTGTATTTCCAACTTAGATCTAAAGATCTTGGCAAAATCCATCCCTCATCCGCCAATGAAGAAGAGAGTGGCATAACCACCTGGGGGAAAAGATCCAGCTTCGCCTATTTGAGGCCCAACATATTCAAAGCAGATGACTCCTTTATAGCTCTGATGTCACCCGAATTCAAGGTAACTTCTTAGACAGCTCCCATCTTCAACAGATGGTTTAAAACTATGTTTTTCTCTGAAACAGAAAGCAAGCCTGAGCTGGCTAACATCCCCTAATGTTGATGTGGCTGTTGCTAAATTGTCAAAATCAACTGTTGTCCCCTCTGAAGACAGGTCTAGTCTAAATTACCCCATGGTCAGCAAAGCCGAGAGTGCCCCGAGGATACGTTACGAAGTGGTAGTCGTATATGCCAAGATTGTGCTGGTCCAACAAGAACAATATTGTATACTCCCTTAAAGATCTGACTGCAGTAAATCCAGGACAACACTGATTTTGGTAGATCCAGAAATGATATCCTGGGAAATTCAAGAATGTCAATTCTTGTCGGACACTGTAGCCATGTCCACCAACTTAGCGGCTCGGGCCATGTCCCTTTCTGCTACCGGAAGACAAGCCATCTGGATTAAGCCCTGGTAGGCTGGTGTCCAGTCTAAAAATTAACTGCGTAATCTTGAGTTCAAGCCTGAGAGGATTTTCAGGTCAGACTTTCATGAGCTGATATTAGACTTGTCAGACATAAGGCAAGACTCTTCCTCAATCTAACAGAAGGCAGACCAGAAAGTCCTTTCAGAGACTTTCTCCATTAAAAGTTTTTTTTTCCGCCAAAGGTGCCCTACATCAACGTCCTACTAGAAAGGTCGGGTCTTGTGGCCCTGCAAATAAGAGGCCAGCTGTCACTAACAAGGCAGGTTGTGCATCCACTGGGTTGACCATGAGGCTTGGCAAATAACCATGAAGGAGAGTGGTGTCTAAAGAGCTCCCATAGCCTTACACTCAACCCCCTTGTACTTCACTGTGGGGAACTACCAGGTCGCGTGGTCACTCGCAGTGACAGTCGAGGTGCCAACGCAGTAATGAGGAACAGGCAGAGACATTATCAGAGCACAGGCAAATGGTCAAGGCAGGTGGCATTCTAGCAGAGTATGTAAACCAGACAAATGGTCAGAGCTGGCGGCAAACAGCAGAGAGGTCAGGAAACTAAGTCAAAGGTCAGAACTGGATAGGAACACGAATCTGCAGAAAATGCTGTGGAAACAGGGTATACTCACCAACAACTGGCAAGGCAGAAAGGGAAAGGTGCCCATAAAAATATTCAGGTAACCGGCCATTGGATCCTAATAAAGTTGGGTGGCACACGCGGTTCCCCTGCATTTAAAGGTACAGCGCACCCTAGTGGATGAAAATGCGCATTCTGCTGCAGAAAGAAGAAGGAGAGCCAGGCAGGAGAGCAGGCTTTTAAGAAAGCAGCCAAGCACCGTGATTGAGGGGTGGAGATAGGAGTGCGTTTGTGGAGATCGTGGATCGCTTTGTGACACCAGCATTCTGATGCCAGAAGTCATCCAGTGAGTTGGGGGTCTACAGACTTCTTCCATGCATTGAAGTACATGACATCTGAATCCTTAATTTAATAAGTACAGTTACAGTATCCATTTTATCCATCCTACCTTAAACCACTATATTGTAATCGTTTGTTTTCCACAGGTCTTGAAGTGTTCCGTAACCGATCTTGTCACAAAAAAAGTTCTCAAGCCAGTACCCCCTTTCCAAAGGTGTACAAGGGTGTATGCCAAGATCTTCATGGTTATCAAACCTTCCCAAGACTGGCGTATGATTATAGATCTATGGTGTTTAGGCCAATCCATAGTAAAAAAAAAAAAAAAAAGCACATTCACATGAAATTGGTGAGGTCAGTCTTGTCTCTCTTACAGCATGGGGATATCATGGTCTCCCTAGACCTGAAGGATGCATACTTTCACATCCCTACATCTCTGCACCATTAAAGGTCTTGAAGATTGTGGTGTACATCCAAGGCATGGTGAGACATTTCTATCTTGCTGCTCTTTCCTTTGGAATCACTTTTGCTCTATTTATATCTACAAAGTAGTATCTACAATTGTTGCTCAGCTGAGGCTCCAAATAGTTTCCCTTGTACATTGATCCCATACTGCAAGACTTACAGACTACAGTCAAATGTCTTACACATATTGGGTGGTTAATAAATTGGGAGAAATCCAATATACTTGCAGCCACCCAGATACATTTCCTGGGGTTTCTGATCAACTTGGCAGTTTTGATGATATCTCTTCCTCAGATAAGAGTCTTCAGCCTTTACCAGGGGATATAGCACCTCTGGATTTCCAGGAAACTAACTTTGATAACTGTAGCCAGAGTGTTGGGTTTCATGCGGAACATTAGTTCAACTGTTTCCAACGGAAATGGGGGCCAAGGCCGGTGGGGGTGGG
>JAODAL010086929.1:0-10094 GCA_025379985.1 Phyllomedusa bahiana | reverse complement strand
TCATTAGATTTCCAGGTTGCAGCCCTGGAATCCCTTTTCCCATCCTCCATGATGCATCATGAGGCTGGGGAAGACAAGATCTTTTGCTCCCCACTTCCTTTTGAGGATGCCCCCAGATCTCAACAGGGTTTAGATCTGGAGACATGCGGGCCCAGTCCGACCTTTACCTCATTTTTTTAGCAAAGCGTGGTGATTTTGGAGGTTAGGGGGTCTTTATTTTTTTGGATACGTACTTCACCCCAAAGGGAGAGGATCATGCTTGTTTCATATGTAAAGACTGTTGGTTTCATTGTTCCCTAAATGAACTGTAGCCCCCCACAGCCACGCACCCCTGATCCCCAAACCCATGACACCCCACCACATCCCTGACTGTGGGCAGCCACTTGTCTTTGTCACAGGGGCCCCGCAGCCCCTCGCCCGGGCTGGGGGCGCACTGTGCTGCCCCCCCCGGGGTTTTCCGGCGGCCCCTCCCGGTCCCGGGGGTCGGGGCCCCCGGTTTCCCCCCTTACCTCTCCGCGCCCCCGCGTCCTCCCGTCCCCCCCGGGGCCCGTGGCGAAGCCGCGCCTTGGGCCGCGCCCGGCTCTCGGGGTTTTAAAAAGGGCCAGTACGTCCATTAGGGTTAAAGGGGCTAGCAGGTGCCCACAAACTTAACCTCCTTCCTTCCGGGTCCCCTTTCCCGGGGTCTTTAGTGCCGTATGCTTTAGAGAAAGCTTTTTTTGTCTCTTTCCTGACTTCCATGCACCGAACCTTTTTCGCTCCTGTGTCTTGACCACGAACCCTTGACCCTGCCTTGACCCCTTCCTGTCCCCGATTCGCCCACGTCTCACGTTCTTACTACGCACTGCCTTGGCTGCCCCCACAACAAGTCACGCCGTGGGGCGACCTGGAGTTCCCGCCGCGAATCCACCCCCTTTGCGGGGGGCTTGGTGAAAACGGGTTCTACTTTAAATTTGCCCCCCGGTACGGGTTACCCATCCTTGCTGTGGTCCAGCGGATACACTTCCAGCATTGTTACAGTAAGTTCCGGCCATGGATCACCGCCAAGTACCTCTGCCGGTGAACGGATCTCACGGCGTTTAGTGGCTCAGCAGTCACAACAACTGCGCAAACAAGCCCAGCAGCTGACCAGTGGTCCGCCATTGCTGCTGCAGCTCTGGCTAACCAACAGCTGCCGACTCCTCCTCTGTGGCGAATCTCCCCAGTACCCGGGACTTCATAGGCTGCGGTAACCACTACCCGACAAGTTTGAAGGGACTCCAAACTGTGCAGGGGATTTTATTACCCAGTGCTCGATGCACGTTGAGTTGATGGCTGGTCAATTCCCACTTGAACGTTCTAAGGTGGCCTTCGTGTCAGTCTGCTGTCCGGGAAGGCTCTTGCTTGGGCCACCCCTCTCTGGGAACGGGGTGATCTGGTGACGACGGACCTACTGGCTTTCCTCTCAGAGTTCCACAGGTGTCTTTTGAAGAGCCGGCACGGGGTTCTCGGCAGAGAGCCGCTTACTGAATCTTCGCCAAGGTGACTCCTCTGTCGGAGAACACGGCAGTTCGTTTTCGGACCCTGGTGTCGGAGTGACCTGGAACGACGCTGCTCTATGTGCCCACTTTTAAGAAGGCCTGTCCGCCTGAGTTAAGGGACGCCCTAGAGGCCAGAGAGTTCCCGTCATCTCTAAGCGAACTGGTCAACCAGCCAATCGGATCGATGTTCGCTTCGCCGAGCGGCTAGAGGAACTACGCCAGGACCGTGATCATCGCCGACAACGCCGTTTGCTCGCCTGGCTCCGGTCTTCCAAAGACCACAGCTGTCATTCCGCTTCCAACCAGTGAAGAACCCATGCAGGTGGAACCGGGACATCTGTCAGAACAGGAGCATGTCTCGCCGTCGGGCAGAGAAATTTTGTGCCTTTTACTGTGCCAGCCGGATCACTTCGCAATGGTTGCCCGCTTCGCCCTCAGCGGCAGGGAAACGCCCGCACTAGGCTATGTCAGAGGGCGGTCCTTGGTGTGAACACTTCCTCTCATGCCTTACTATGGAGGTTGAGTCTCGTATGGTGCCGGACTCGCTTTTCGGGTACCCGCGCCTTTATAGACTCCGGATCCGCCGGGAACTTTATTAACGCACCTGGTGTCCCTGTATCGCCTTCGGTGGGACCCGTTGGAGAAGCCCATGGTGATATCCTCCGTAGAGTGGCGAGCTTCTTAGTGTGGCCATTTCGGTACGTGACCAAGCCATTGTCCCTCCGCGTGGGGCTTTAACAAGGAGAAGATCACCTTCTACGTCCTCCCTCGGTCGTCCTCAGCGATTCCTCTTGGAGTCTTCCGTGGCTGCAGCTCCATGCCCCGACCCTCGACTGGAAACGGGGAGGGTTCTACGGGCTGTGGGCTCGACTGCCAGAATCGCTGTCGCTTGTTCCGCGGCCAGTCCGGGCCATTCTACCTATCAGTCATTACAGGTCCCTGCCAGGTTTTCCCGCTGAATCCGGGAAATATGCGGACGTCTTTTCGCGTGTAACAGGCCGAATCCCTTCCTCCTCATCGCCCCTATGACTGTCCATTGACCTCTTCCTGGGAAGTCCTCCTCGGGTAGAGTTTACCCGTTGTCCAGACCAGAGACTCAGGCCATGTTCGGACTATATCGTGAGAACCTGCAAAAGGGTATATATGCAAGTCCTCAATCACCCGCCGGAGCCGGGTTTTTCTTCGTACAGAGAAGGAAGGTTCTCTCCATCCTTGCATCGACTACCGGGGCCTGAACCTTATTACCGTGAAAAACCAGTACCGTTGGCCAATAATTACGGAACTACTTTGACCGTCTACAGGAGCTAAGGTTTTCTCAAATTGGACTGCTGGGGCATACAATCTCATCAGGATCCGTGAGGGGAGATGAGTGGAAGACTGCGTCAATCTCGCGACGGCCATTTTGAGTATCTTTTAATGCCCATTCGGTCTGTGCAATTGGGCCCCCCCCCGCGGTCTTTCAGGAGTTCGTAAACGACTTTTCAGGGGGACTGCTCTACACGTGTATTCATCTTGTACATGGACGACATCCTGGTTCTCCCCTGACCTCCGGACCATCTATCACAGTGCGCCTAGTCCTGCATCGCCTTTCGCAGCAACCGCATGTACGCCAATTTAGAGAGTGCGTGTTCATCCAACCCAGTCTGCCTGTCCTCGGTTTTACATCGTCTACGACCGAGGCTGCAATGGATCCACTAAGCTGTCTGCTATCCTGCAATGGCCACGACTGTTGGACTTCGTGCCTAACAAAGTTTTTGGGCTTTGCGGAATTATTATCGCAGTGTATATCCCACTTCTTACTCTGGTGGACTCCAATTGTGGCCCTCACAGGAAAAAGGCTAATCCAAATGTTGGCCACCAGCGGCGAAAGACCTTCTCGGATTTGAAGTCAGCCTTTGCTTCCGCACCTTTTTTGTCACGCCCTGCACCCCCTGAGAAGCCTTTCTCTTGGTGGTGGTTGCCTCGTGGGGGACGGTGCTATCCTTACTCAGGGTCCCATAGGGGACCACCAACCCCCCCGAGAACCATCACCTGCGGCTTCTTCTCCAAGACCTTCTCGTCGGCGGAGAGGAACTATGCTTTGGGGGACCAGATTACTCGCTATCTAGATGCCCTGGAATGATGGCTGCATCTTCTGGGGAGGGAGCTCGTCATTCCTGTTGAGGTAATACGGATCACAAAATTCTTCTGTATCTCCGTCGGCCTGCATCCTCAATCCACGGCAAGCACGGGGTCTCTTTTTTTTTCGAGTTTGAACTTTCCGGATCCATTTTCGCCAGCCGAATAAGAACATTGGCAGATGTGCGCCATCTGTCGTCAATGGTGTGGTAGCGCAGCCCCATCTCAGCTTTACCTCGGTAACGACTGTACCAGCGGTACATGTCCTCCTTCGGCTGATTACTCCATGGAAGTCCTTCGTGCGGCCTTCGCGGGCGCATGTGTATCTGATGGGGGGGTACTCTGCTATTGATGGCAGGACTTCGGGGGGCCGGTGTTCGGGCATTTTGTGCCCGGCAAAAAAGGAGGAACGAATAAGTAACGACGAGGCAAGAAGAGGGAAAGCAAAGACACAAACAATCACGAGCAAAATGGAGAGAAAGGATAAATAAGGGAAAGAAAAAAAACGAAGAAAATAAAGAAACCAAACAAAAGACAGAGGAGACTAAGTATTACATGTGATAAATGTCGACAGGGCTAATACAGGTCAAAACAACAACAAAAGGTGGAAAAAACAATAAGACCAAATAAAAGAGGGGGAGGAAACTGAAAGGAATAGGAAGAAATCAATATGAGAGTAGGGGGAAAAGAAGACGCAAGAGAACGACAAGGGGAAGCCACAAGAAAGAAAAGAAAAAGCAATATGAGGACTAAAAAACTTAAAAGAGAGAATATAATAACAGAGAACACAAAGACAGAACAACTGCAAAGGGAATTTAGAAAAAAAAAATAAAACAGAGCAAGAGAGCTCCATAGACGGACAAAGTCACGACAAATCCCGCTACAGCGCACACAATCGAAAAAGGCCACGATAAACAAAGACACGCAAAACAGAACCACCAGAGGAAAAGGAAACGCAAAACAAGAAAGAAGGAGGGAGAATTTGACGTGATAAGGAAAAATTTGACAAGAATAATGAAGGAAAAAAACAGGCAAAAGATAGAAAAGTAAATCTAGAAAAAAGGAAAAGAAAGGAACAGGCAATGAAAAGAGCAACACAATAAAACGCGAAAGAGGCAGAGAAAGAAAAAGAAAGAATGAGGACCGCGTGCAGAACCTGTTAAAGAAAACGAAAAGAGCGAACATAAACTATTAGAAGGAAGAAATAAAGAGGAAGGAGAACGAGAAAAGGAGGAACAAACAGAAGGACGCTCGCACGGGACCAAACCGAAACATAAAACAAAAAGAAAACAAGAAAAACGACGGGCCAAAGGACGCTACCGGCCGGCCCCGAACCCCGACTCCCCCCCCTCCTCCTCCCCCCTCTCTCCCTCCTCCTTTCCCCCCTCCCTCAACTTTTCTCTCCACCCTCCTATCTCCCCCCCCCCCTCTTTTCGCTCTCCACTTACCTCTAATCCTTTCCTCCCCTCTCCTCTTCTCCTCCCCACCCTTTTCTCTCGGTTTTACTGGTAGGCCAGGGCTGGCTAAAGATTAAGGACTTTGTGGATGCCTGTGCCACTTGTGGCCCGGAATAAGGTGCCCCGCCACGGTCCTCCGGGTGCTGCGACCCCTGTCTACGCCCAGTATTCCTGGTCCCATGTGGCGATGGATTTCATCCGCCCGTCCCTTCCATCCTCTTCGGGTAACACCGTGATCTGGGTCATTACGGATAGGTTTTCGGAAGTTGTCGCACTTGTCCCACTGCCCGGGTTACCCTCCGAACACGTCTTGCCTCCCTGTTCTTTAGTCACATCTTCAGCATGCACGGTCTGCCCCAGCACATCGTTTTGACTCGTGGGGTGACAGTTCATGTCAAGTTCTGGTGCGCACTCTGCTCCCGATTGCAGGTGAAGTTTGATTCTCTGCGTCCATACCATCCGCCAATCTTAAACGGCCAGGTTAGAGAGGGTCAATCAGATTCTGGGAGCTACTTACGTCTTTTTGTCTGCTGCCAGGATGATTGGGCTGACCGCATACCTGGGCCGATTTTTCATGCAATTCACTGGATTCAGGGCTTTGGGCGGTCTCCCTTTTTTATTGTATATGGTCGGCATCCCCGCCCACCACTCCCACTGCCCACCTACTCCCAGGTTCCCTTATGTAGATGGCCCTTGGTTTCCACGATTTATACTGGCATCTGGGAGCAGACTCGTCAGTCCCTGCAGAGTGCTGCTGCCCGTATGAGGCCCCAGGCGGACTAGGAAAGAGGAGACCAGCTCCATCCTTTACCCCTGGAGACAAAGTTGGCTGTCGCAATTCTGTCAGGTGAAAATCCCCAGCTACAAGCTTGGTCCGCGCTTCCTGGGGCCTCTTTGGAAATCTTGAGCGTATTAATCAGTAGCGTATAAGCTCCGACTCCCACCACATTGCGGGTCACTAACTTCTTTTCACGTATCCCTCTGAGCCCGACGTGTTGAACCGGTTCTCCAGTAAAGTTGTCCCTCCTCTCTGAGTCTGATAGCCCTCAACATATTTGCGGTCAAAGAGATCTTGGCTATGAAGTCAGTTAGGGGGTAAACGGCAATTCTTGGTTGATTGGGAGGGTTCGGTCCGGAGGAGTGATCATGGGAAACCTGAGGAAAAACATCTGGACCGCGGTTCTGTATTGAGGTTCCCTCCGAACCAGAAAGTGGAGGAGCCTAGGGGGGGGGGGGTACTGTCATGAGTGGTCCGCAGCCCTAGCCGGGCTGAGGGGCGCACTCGTGCTGCACCCGTCACGGTTTCCGGCGGCCCTGCGGTCCCGCTGGTCGGGTTCCCGGCTTCACCTTACATCTCCGCGCTCCCGGTCCTCCGTCCTCCTGGCCGGCCGGTGTGCGGGGGGCATGCCGCGCCTTAGGCGCGCGCGCGCCGGCTATCGGAATTTAAAGGGCCAGTTCGCCATTATTTGGTTAAGGCTAGCAGGTGACCATATTAACCTCTCCTTCGGGTTCACCTTTGCCGGATATTTAGTGCCGTACTGCCTTTAGAGAAAGCATATCTGCTCATTGCCTGACCTTTGTGTACGAACCTTTTTCGCTCCTGTGTACCTGCAACGAAAAACGTGCGCCTGCCTGACCTCTTGCCTGTCCCGACTTCGCATACGTATCACGATTTCTGTACTACGCACTGCCTTGGCTGCCACCACAAGCAAAGTCACGCCAGTGGGGCGACCTGGTAGTTCTCGCCGCAAGCAAGTCCATCCGCTTTGCGGCGGGCTCTGGTTGATAAACCGGGTTCTTCTTAGATCCCGCCCCGTGGTACGGCTTACACCATCGCTTGCGGTGGTCCAGCGGATCCACCACCAGCATTCGTTACAGTCTTTATACTCCTCACCTGGTTGGCACCACACAAGCTTGACACCATTAGAACCAAATATGTTTCTGGTGGTCTCATCAGAGCACAGAACAAGGTTACAGTAATCCATATCCTTATCCATATCCTGCTTGTCTTCAGAACACTGTTTGTTGGCTGTTTTGTGCATCATCTTTAGAAGAGGCTTCTTTATGGGGCAACAGCAATTCAAACCAATTGATGCAGTTTAGGGCGTATGATCTGAGCACTGACAGGCTGATCCTTCCAATCCTTTAATCTCTACAGTAATGCTGACAGCTCTATTAGAAATACATCTATTTCTAAAAGACAACGTCTGGATATGACTCTGAGCATGTGCACTCAACTTCTTTGGTTGACCATGGCGAGGCCTGTTCTGAGTGGAACCAGCCTTGTTAAAGTACTGTATAATTTTGGCTACCTAGTTGTATCCTGGCAATGCTGTTGTAGTCTAGGCCATCTTTATGTAGCGCAACATTTATTTTTTTTCAGATCCCTATAGAGTTCTTTGCCATGAGGAGCCATGTTGAACTTCCAGTGACCAGTGTAAGAGAGTGTGAGAGTAACAATACCAAATTAAACACAACTGCTTCCCATTCACACTTGAGACCATAGAAGGAAAATTGCAAATTTGGCACAATTTTTCCATTTTCACTTAGGGGTATACTCATTTTTATTGTATAAACAATATAGAAGGGTGTACAAAGATGGCGGTTCTATTACTTCCTGGGGTATGTAGCAATAGAAATGAAAATATGACAGCTATGGAAGTGATTTTGCCCCATCATTTACAGCAGGGATAAGAGCTTTCTCCATCCCTTGCTTTTAGTTGTGGTGTCAGTTGTAATTAAAAGCTGACACCAGCCTCCCATGTATCAACCTTACTGAGTAGACCCACTACATAGGAACTTACCAACACCAGGACCAATATTGTATATATTGTATTGTATTTATAATTATTATTTTTTGAAAGTTTCTGTGAATCTGTGGAATACCTGGCTCAGGCACTGGCCATAGAAAGAACACGTAAGAGCTTAAAAAAGCTTAAAAAAGACTAGGTCCTTTACATACATTGAAATAATATTAACAATTATGTAGACATATAAAATTCTTGTGTCGAATGCTGATCCAATGTTATCACATCTTGGGACCAGGAGCAAAATGTTTATTCTTCAGGACAGGTTGGTTCATGACATTTGGGTTTCACACTTCTCTTGATCAATAGAAGGAAACATGGCACCCAGTTTCTGGGTGATCTCTGTACGGGATGGAGTGTCACCCATCTTTACTGGATGTCGAATAGCCTATCCAGCATTCAGTCAAGCTCGCTGACACTTCATTCTCCGAAGGTGATACATAGAGGAGATAGGCATAATTAAGCTTTCTCGTAAAACTGTGTGACACCCAATCAATCACAGGTGGCACCCAGTTTTGAACTACTTCAGATTCGGTAGACTATGTAGGATCAGCATTGGATCTCTTAGCCCGCATCTCTTCTTCGACCTGCTTTTGCCTTTGATATTGTCAACCACTCCCTGCTAATACAAATATTCTCAATCCTCAGCATCACGGACTTGGCCCTTACTTGGATTTTCTCATAACTCACTGATTAGATATTCAGTGTCTTTCACTCTCTGACCACTTTCGCCTCTCGCCTTTTATCTGTTGATGTCCCTCAGTGTTCAGTCCTGGGTCACCTACTCTTCTCCGTGTCCACTCTTGTCCTGGGTCAACTTGTATGCTAACAACACCCAATTTTACATCTCCGGCTCAGGTGTTAACTCTCTGCTCTCAATGATCCCAGAGAGTCTATCATCCATATCCTCCTTCTTCTCCTTCCATCTCCTAAAGCTAGGAACTATCTATCTATCTATCTATCTATCTATTTATCTATCACCTTCAACAGCCCCATACCAGTCCTGTAAGTCTGCTGCCTCGAGATAACTTTGACTTCTCTATATCCTTCTCCCTATCCTTCAAACCGTACATCCAAACCCTTACTGCTGCCTTCCATCTCCACCAAAAAATAGCTCTTGAACCTGCTCATTCCTTGACTTTGATACTACAAAACTACTAGTCCATGCCTTTGTCATCTACCCGCTAGATTACTGCAACATCCTTCTCTGCAGCCTTCCATTTAACACTCTTGTTTCCCTTAAATCCATCCTCAACTCTGCTACCCGACTTATCCACCTCTCTCCTCGCTACTCCTCTGCCTCTTTCTCTCTGCAATCCCTTTACTGGTTAATCATTGCCCAGCAAATTTAATTCAAGTTACTGACCATGACTAACAAGGCTCTCTATAATCTGTCCCCTCCATACATCTCTTTCTTAATCTCCAGATACCTCCCTTCACTCAATCTCTGCTCCTGACAGGACCTTCTTCTCTGCTCTCCTCTAGTCATCTCCTCACACAACCATCTCCAAGAGTTCTTCTGTGCTTTGCCCTTAATATGGGACTCATTACACAACACATCAAACTCTCCTCCACTTTCACAAGCCTCAAAAGCAACCTAAAAAAAAAATCTCTTCAGGATACCCTAGAATCCAAAATAACCCTATTGCCCCTACACTGTCTCTCACACATGTCTGCCTCTCACCTACTGTCTCTTTCCTCCTCCCTTGTAGTTTGTAGGCCTTCCCGGAAAGGGTCTTGTCTTCCTCTGTACCAGTTGTGAGACATTTATTGTTGTCATTATACTTTGTTTGACATATGTTATGTATGTTACCCCCTCGAATGTACAGCATCCTGGAATTAATGGTCCTTTAAAATAATTAAATACATTAATGATAATAATCTATTTTTTTAATAAAATGGTTAAAGAGGGCTGGTGTTGGGGATTTTTTTATTTAAATAGAAAAAGTTTTGGTGTTTTTTTTTCCATTTAATTCCAGTGTTGGTAAAGCAGGCATCTGACCAGACACCTCCATTACTGGGGCTTGGTGTCAGTCATTGGTGATTTTTGTCATCCCAAGGCCAGCACTAACTCCCTCTCACTATCATCCCAGTATCCTAATTACCAGGGGTACTGGTAAAGTCTGGGTAACCGCAAGAATTGTACCATTTAATGTGATGGTCCACGTGTAAAAAATTGGGTCTGAAGGAACCTA
>JAODAL010086928.1:0-10094 GCA_025379985.1 Phyllomedusa bahiana | reverse complement strand
GGCGTTTTTTTTTTTGTTTATGTCGGTGCTCCCTTGCACTTGTTGTTTTTTTTTTGCTGCTTAAATAAAATACGGGGCCCCTGTATTTTTCACCCAAAGATCTGTCCTGTCTCGCCTGAAAATCCACGTGTCCCAAGACCCCGGCCGCAAAAAGCTCACATATGGTGGAGGTAGCAAAGGGCATTTAAAGGGGCAGTACTCTGAAAACACCTGAGACGAGGAAAGGTAAGGCGTTGCCTGGGTAAAGCAGCTCCGCACGTCAGCGAGTCTGTGAAAATGGAGAGCTGGTAAAAACAGCTGATACAAAAAACCCCAACCCTCAGCTGAGGGCGGGCTAGTCCCCAAAGGCGCACAGGAGCCATGGGGGGCCCAAGTGAGACCACCCCCTTTAATTGAGACCCCAGGCCACGGTAAAGGGAAAACACGGGGTAAACCCAAACTCTGCACACGCTTCGGCCCCGGGCGGTGGGGCCAGGGGGGGTCAACAGGTGTCATCACGCCCCCCAGGTGGTGCAAAGCCCCTGCGAAAGATCCAAGGGATGAGACACCGAGGCTTCCCTGGGACCATCAAAATGGATAGGGGAAAGGAGCACTACCTGTGGACCGGGGGCAGTGTCCTGGCCCCCCCAACGGGCAAACCACAATGTCCGGTCCGTCCCAGTTTGTTTTTTTTTTTTTTTTCCCTTGCGTCGGCCTCTGCGCAAACCCCGCGTCGTACCTATGTTCCATCGCAGATCTGTTTCCTGTTGCAGTGTGCTGTGGCGCTCCTGTACCTTCTTATCACCTGTGTTGTGTCCCCATTTTGGGCTGCTCCCCTGTTTCCCCTGTCTCTTAGGGGGGCGGGGCCCATTTCCCTTCCTTTTTTCCCACATGTGCGCGGGGTTGGGTTTCCCTCTGCCAACCCCCTTTTCCAAATTTGGGGGTTTATAAGCCTGCTTCTCCTCACACTCCCTGCCTGTCTTGTTTGGTGTTGTTGTTTTTTTTTGTTGTTTTTTTATGTTGTTCCCTTGGGGATCTGTTGCTGTGGTGTCTGTCTTCTTTGTTAGCATTCGGGGTTTCCCCTGGGTCTTTTGTGTCTCGTCTTGTCTTTGGGTTTCCCTTGCCTTGTTCTTGCCCGGTTCCCGCCCTTTTTCCTTGGTTTCTTGCCTGGTTTTTACGTCTGTGCTTATGTTTTGGGTCTTCATCTGTTATTTATGTTCCCTTTACCTTTTGTTTATCCTCCGTTTAGCATCTGTTTTGTCCTGTCTTTGTTTGTACCTGCACATATTTACTTCTAGTCTGCTTTGTCTCTGTCCCTTATCCTGTTGGTGCCTAGCATTGGCACTTCTGGCCCGTCTGGTCAGCTGCCACTGCTGGGGACTGCTCTGGGATGGTGCCTGGTGGCTGTTGGGGTCAGTCAACCTTACCATCAAAGGCTCTGTGAAGATACCTTGCCCAATGGCCACTTGGTTACGTCCCCTCGGAGCAAGCCCGGCAGTGGTCCAGTGGGTCCACTACCCGCTTTCCCCCGCTCATCCGTTACAGTAGGACAGGCCATGGACTCCGCTGACTTTGCCCTCTGTTTTTTGGTCCATGTGCAGGTCTTGTTTCTGGCTGTCTCTATGTGTGTGGGAGTGTTTTTTTCTTTTTTGGCAGGTCTTTTGGTGTTTGGGAGCTGCTGGCCACTACCCAGCCTTCTGAGTCCCCGTGGCTTACGGTCTCGCCCTGAGCCTTCTGAGTCCCCGTGGCTTACGGTCTCGCCCTGAGCCTTCTGAGTCCCCGTGGCTAACGGTCTCGCCCTGAGCTTCTGAGTCCCCGTGGTTTTACGGTTCGCCCTGAGCCTTATGTGTCCCCGTGGCTTACGGTCTCGCCCTGAGCCTTCTGAGTCCCCGTGGCTTACGGTCTCGCCCTGAGCCTTCTGAGTCCCCGTGGCTTACGGTCTCACCCTGGGTTCCCCTCCCATTTTGCCTAGTGCCCCGTTGTCACGATACTGGTGTATACTGCTGGAATCCAATGGCCGGGCTAGGTACAAACACAAGGAGGCAGGTGGATAGCGAGGTCCCAGGAAGGTAATGGGTTGCTGCTTGGTCAGAAGTGCAGAGGTTAAGCGGTGTAGCGACAGCAGGCAAAAGGTTAGCGCAGGGTTAACTGCAATGAACAGGAACAAGGCTGGACGGCAAGTTCCCAGGCGAGAGGACTGGAAAGCAGTGAACAACAGGCTTGAGGAGTTTATATAGGAACCAGGAACAGGAAACAGGAAACAAGATGGCAACCAGTTGAGACACAATCCACCATCTTAACTGAGGGCAAACTTAAGGGCAAACACAGTTAGTAAGTTCCAAGGCAAAGTAGGAGTTCCTGACATTACTCCCACCTCAAAAGCGGCCTCTGGACGATACCTGACTTGGTTTCTCCGGATGTCTCTGATGAAATTGTTTTAACAGTCGAGGAGCATTAATGTTACTTACAGGTTCC
The DNA here is from genome assembly GCA_025379985.1 of Phyllomedusa bahiana. NCBI lineage: Eukaryota > Metazoa > Chordata > Amphibia > Anura > Hylidae > Phyllomedusa > Phyllomedusa bahiana. The sequence continues at coordinate 7,640 of JAODAL010086928.1, read as the reverse complement.
CACGAATTTTCTTCGGGCCCCATAACCTTGCCCCTTAATAAGGTATTGCAGCGGGTTCTAAAAATTCTAGAGTCCAAGATTTGCTCTACGACAAACTGCTCTTGACCATCTATCTCCACTGCATCAGGAGGAGGGGGAACACGTCCCGGAAAGGGATTGGACACGACAGGTTTTAGTAGAGACACATGAAACACCGGATGAATCTTCATAGATTGTGGGAGTTTGACCCAAAACTGCTACTGGACTGATTATCTTGCTGATCTTATAGGGGCCCAAAAAAATTTCTGTCCCAGTTTGGTGAAGGAACTCTAAGTTTCAAATTTCTCGTAGAGAGCCCATACCTTATCCCCCACCTTGAAATTTGGGTGCTGGTTTGCGACGTTTTATCTGCCATCTTCTTATAATTTTCTTGAGCCCTCTCTAGTGTTTCCTTTAGTGCTGTAAATTTTGCTGTAATGCCAAGATCCTTTCCGTGGCAGCTGAATATGTGGAAAATCGGGGAATTTGGGAAAAAATATTTGGATGGTATCCCAAATTTGCAAAGAAAGGAGTAGTTTTGGTGGAGGCATTTTGGGAATTATTGTATGCAAATTAGGCCACAGGAAGCAGATCAACCCAGTCATCTGGTAAATGGCAAATATAACATCGCAGGGATTGTTCCAGGGTCTGATTCGTACGTTCAGGTTGTCCATTAGATTGTGGGTGAAAGGCGGTTGGACAGATTAATATCGATGTCGAGTGCTGAACAAAAACTCCGCCAAAATTTGGATGTAAACTGCACCCACGATCCGAGTTAACTTCATCAGGAACACCATGAAGGCGAAAACATTCTGAATTATGAGATCCGCTGTGTTTTTGGCAGAGGGTGGGCCCGGTACATGGAATGAAATGTGCGCTTTGGTGAGCCGGTCAACTTCCCACGAGAATTGTATTTTTCCCCTTTGGGGTGGGTTTAGATCTACGATGACGTCCCTGGATATGGAACCCCAGGGGCGAGAGGGGACCGGCAAAGGCTGTAACAAACCTGAGGGTGAAGAACGTGGAGTCTTGCATCTAGCACAGATGTCACAGGATGTTACATACTTCTTTACATCCGTTAGAGAAGTGGGCCACCAAAAGAATCGGGATAAAAATTCCTGCGTCTTCGCACTCCTTTGTGACCCGCAATCTTGGAATCGTGGGCTAGCCCAGAATCTTCAGTCTTACTGTTTCAGGTATATAAAGCTGCTGCCGTGGGTCCACATTTGTTCTTAAGCACCAACTGTACATCTTTCTGGTGGATGGGAGAGTAAGGAGTCGGTGTCATAGCCTCTCTTATCTCTTTGAGCAAGTCCTTATTATGAATTATTCCACAACATTAGACTCCGGAACAATGGTCTTAGGTGGAATTGCAGGTGTGGAATCACTGGAGAACATTATTGATAGAGCATCTGCCTTGCCAATATGAGATCCGGGCCTGTATGAGATTATAAATTTGAATTGGTTTAGGAAAATACTCCAACGAGCTTGACGAGGATTAGACACTTGGCAGATCTAACGAATTCCAGATTACGGTGATCAGTTAGAACTATTATTTGTTGTGAGGCTCCTTGAAGATGATGTCTCCAGTCCTTAAAAGCTGCAACAATAGCTAACAGTTCTTTATTCCCCACATCATAATTCCTCTCAGCAGAGGATAACGTCGGGAGTAAAATGCACAAGGATGCAATAAACTCTTGTCTCCCGTTCTCTGAGACAGTATGGCCCTACAGCAAAAGTCTGAAGTGTCCACTTCCACAATGAAGGGCGAGTTCTGGGTCAGGAATGAATTAATACAGGGGCTGTAGGGGAACTTGACCTTTAAGAGAGAAAAGGATTTTGTGCTTGGGAGACCAAACAAAAGCAGTTTTATTTTTAGTAAACTGTTTAATAGTTTAAATGATTTCTGAGAAATTCTTGATGATAGCGTCTATAGAAATTGGGCAAAACCCTATGAAAAACGTTGAACATCTTTTATGTTTCTGGGGGTGGGCCAGTCTACTATTGCTTTGATCTTGCTAGAGTCCATTTGTAGACCATGAGGTGAAATTACATAGCCAAGGAATTGGATCTCTGTCTGATGGAATTCACACTTCTCAATTTTGATGTAAGATGGTTCTCCCTCACCCTTCCAGAACAAGTTTCACATGTCTTGGTGTTCTTCCTTTGAAATTTGGGGAAATCAGGGATATCGTCCAGATAGATGACTATGAACTGGTCCAGAAGGTCTCTGAAAAATTCGTTGGGCAAGATGTTGGAAGGTGGCGGGGGCATTACAAAGGCCAAAAGGCATAACGCAATACTCAAAGTGTCCATAACGTGACCTAAAGGCAGTCTTCCATTCATCTCCAGATCTGATACGGACCAGGTTGTAAGCGCCTCGTAGATCTAATTTTGAAAAAATCTTTGCATGTCGTACTCTCTCCAGAAGTTCAGGGATCAGTGGTAGAGGATAACGGTTCTTTATTGTGATTTTATTAAGTTCTCTGTAATCGATGCAAGGTCTTAAGGAACCATCCTTCTTTTTGACAAAAAATATGGGAGCCCCTGCTGGTGAAGAGGAAGGACGGATGAACCCCTTAGCAAGGTTTTCCTCTATATAGTCCCTTTAGGGCTTTTAAATCAGGCCCTGCAGGGGGTAGATGTTACCGAAGGGGATGGATGCAACCGGGAAACAAGTCTATGGGGCAAAACGTAAGGTCGGTGTGGGGGAAGCTTGTCGGCATTCTGTTTGCTGCAACATCTGCATATTCCTTGTATTCAGAGGGTAGCTCCATTATTTTATTGTCTTGAAATGGGTCTTCAGAGCTTGGTTCAGAGTGAGCTGTTGGATGAAAAATCCTCTGCTGGGAAGCTTATCTCTTTGGTTTCCCAGTTGATAACCGGTTTGTGATTGCAAAACCCAAAGGGAAGCCTAAGATGACAGGAAAGGGCGGCGAAGATATCAATAGGAATGAAGGACTTCATGGGGCGGGGTGCCTAATGATTTCAAGTGGTGCGGTCTCTTGATCCACTGGCCCTGAGCTCAGTGGAGACCCCTCTTCAGTCTCCATTACCACGGGTGAGAGTCTCTTCTTGAGTTTAACCCATGCTCTTGGGGCAAAGGAGAGATCCATGAAGTTGCCACTTGCCCCAGAGTCCCCATAGCTGAGGTGGATACCCACTGGGAGTTAGCCAGGAATTTTATGGGAAGGAAGCAATGAGAGTCCTTATTCTCTTTCTTTATATGAGGCGCCCCAGCAGAAATAGAATGGACAAACTACTCTTTCAGATAACTCATTCTCTGAAGCATTGATTCCCCATCGAGGAGTCGGGATCCATGATGGCTGCCACCCAAACTCCGTGGGCGGCTAGGGCAATTGATGAGGAAGTGGTCAGACTTTCCACAGTAAAGCATAGACTTTCACGGAGCCCCTGTTGTCTTCTATCTACGCTTTCACGTTTCAATATGGAGTCGATTGCATAGGCTCGCTTCCCGAATCTCTGCGAATTTTCCCATGGGGGTTCCCTTTGGGGAAAAGGGGACAGGAACAGGTGGGGCCTGCTTGGTGTCATAATTCAAAGTAGCCCATTTTTCCTGTCGTCGTTCTGATAGTCGGTATCAATTCGAATTTCAATGGTTAATAAAATCATCCAAACCTAAGGGAGCCTCAGCACGGGCAAGTTATCTTTTAATGTGCTGCGTAGTCCTTTCTTAAAAAAGACATCTTCGCTGCGTCATTCCAATCAGTGTCGATGCCCACCTCTTGAATTTCCATAGCATACTCAGCCACGGGGCGTTTGCCCTGGCGCAATGCTAGTTATAGCTGCTTCAAACTGTAGCACGACGATTAGGGTCATCAAACATCTGACTCATGGCGTCGATGAAGTCTTCCAGGTGATTCAGCCGTGGATCATGGGTCTCAATCAAGGGGCTGGCCCAGGCCAATGGCCTTTATGTGTTAACAGCATAATGATGCATAGGACCTTAGACCTGTCCGTAGGGAAACTGCGTTGGATTTGCATCAAAATATAACCTAAAATTGGTTAAGGAATCCCCGGAAATTTATCGCGGTCTCCGCCGAATCTGAAAGGCGGCAAATTAGGGCTCATCACAGGCACCGAAGGGATGGTCCAGGGGCTTGATTCTCCAGGTGGAGTATCCGGTCGGTTAAGGTCTGCACGGTCCCACGTAGCTCTTGAATGGCTTGGTTTCCCTTTCACTTGGATATTGTGGGCATTCTGACCTTCATGAGCGTCGCACTTGATCTTCAACGCCTGCATCTCAGAGCGCATATTAGCCACCGTAGTCTGCAGTTGCTTGAAGCGAGCTTCCGGGCTCCCAGCCCCAGCGGACTCCATCTTATGGCTTGAGTATCTTGTCACGATACTGGTGTATACTGCTGGAATCCAATGGCCCGGGGTAGGTACAAACACAAGGAGGCAAAGGGGGATAAACGAGGTCCCGGAAGGTAATGGGTTGTGCTTGGTCAGAAGTGCAGAGGTTAAGCGGGTGTAAACGACAGCAGGCAAAAGGTTAGCGCAGGGTTAACTGCAATGAACAGGAACAAGGCTGGACGGCAAGTTCCCAGGCGAGAGGACTGGAAAGCAGGAGCTAAGCACAATACTCAAGCAGTGAACAACAGGCTTGAGGAGTTTATATAGGAACCAGGAACAGGAAACAGGAAACAAGATGGCAACCAGTTGAGACACAATCCACCATCTTAACTGAGGACAAACTTAAGGGCAAACACAGTTAGTAAGTTCCAAGGCAAAGTAGGAGTTCCTGACACCCGTTTTGTTCCTCCTGTGCACCTCCATTTCCTAGGTTTTCCCCGTACTGGCTGTGTAGCCTGTAGTTGGTTTTGGGGTTGCCCCCGGATTGTTTCGGTCCCCAGACCTAGGTGGAATTTCCATTTTGTGGATTGGAGGAGGAGGAGGGGGGCTTAGGAGGGGGGTACTGTCACGGTCCGTGCCACGTTCCTGTCCTTGCGCTGCGGCCTCTGCTGCGAACCGCAGTCGTACCTATGTTCCTATCGCAGATCTGTTTCCTGTTGCAGTGTCGCTGTGAGCGCTCCTGTAGCCTCTGCTTACTCACCTGTGATTGCTGCTCCTCCATCTTGGCTGCTGCCCTGATTCCCTGTCTCTATAGAGGGCGGCGGCCACATCTTCCCTTCCTTTATTCCCACAGTGTGCAGCAGGGTTGGGCTTCCTCTGCCAATCCCCTTCCACCTGTGGGTTTATAAGCCTGCTTCTCCTCACACTCCCTGCCTGATCCTTGTTGTGTCATGTTGTTGTTTTTGTTGTTGTTGTTTATGTTGTCTCTTGGTGTAGTCTGTTGCTGTGGTGTCTGATCTTCTTTGTTAGCAGTTCGGTGTGCCCATGTGGTCTCTTTGTGTCTCTGTCTGTGTCTTTGTGAGTTTCCTTGCCTTGTTCTCTGCCCGTGTTCCTGCCCTGGTCTTGCCTTGGTTTCTTGCCTGAGTTTAGCTTACGTCTGTGCTTATGTTCTTGGTGTCTTCAGTCTGTCTATTTATTGTTCCCTTTACCTTTTGCTTATCCTCCTGTTTAGCATCTGTTTTGTCCTGTCTTTGTTTGTACCTGCACATATTTACTTCTAGTCTGCTTTGTCTCTGTCCCTTATCCTGTTGGTGCCTAGCATTGGCACTTCTGGCCTGTCTGGTCAGCTGCCACTGCTGGGGACTGCTCTGGGATGGCGCCTGGTGGCTGTTGGGGTCAGTCAACCTTACCATCAAAGGCTCTGTGAAGATACCTTGCCCAATGGCCACTTGGTTACGTCCCCTCGGAGCAAGCCCGGCAGTGGTCCAGTGGGTCCACTACCCGCTTTCCCCGCTCATCCGTTACACACAAAAGGCCTATTTCGACCTTAGAGTCCAAGACGCCAAGGACTACGCCAAACTACGTGGTGAGATACTGGCCCGACTGGGGGTCACCCTGGCCATAAGAGCCCAGAGAGTACAAGCCTGGGAGTTTGATCCCACCAAGCCCGCAAGGTCCCAAATGTACGACCTGTTCCACCTTACCAACAAGTGGCTACAGCCGGACACTCTCACCCCAGCCCAGGTGGTCGAACGGGTGGTCTGTGACCGTTTCATGCGGGCCCTTCCCGTCAGGCTCCAGTGGTGCGTGGGCTACACAGACCCCAAAAGTGTGGATGAACTGGTTGCGGTGGTGGAGAGATACAGCGCCACAGAAGAATTCCTGCAGGTGCTACACCCCCAGAGGAGTCCGCAGACCTCCAACCGCGGTAAGACTGTTCCTGTCCCAAGAGAGGGGTCACGGTTAAGGGGAAAGGGGGGGGAGAGACCACCCACCCCAAAAAGGGACCCGTTCCAAAAAAGCCGGGACCCCATAATCTGCTGGCAGTGCCAAGGGACTGGGTTTCATGTGGCGGCACGTTGCACGGGGAGAGAAGAACCCAGGGAAAATGGGGGTTGGGGAGGCGTACTTCCTGGTTTGCCCGGCAATCTTACTCCACAAGGGTTGTGGCTGGGGTGGACCGTAGAGGAGTGCACGGTCACCGTTAAGGGGACATCCCGTGCAGGCCCTCCTGGACTCGGGGAGCTTGGTGACCCTCGTGCAAGCACAGCTTGTGAACCCAGATCAACTACACACACGCCGAATAGGGGTAGTGTGTATTCACGGGGACACCAAGGACTACCCCACGGCCATAATTGCCATAGAGACTGCCTGTGGGGTGACCCAAAAATGAGGTGGCCGTTGTGGCAAGCTTACCCATAGGGCAATTATCGGATGTGATTTCCCCTTGTTTTTGGGAGTTATGGGGAAATAAAAATAAATGTATGTATGATATGGTACCGCCTGTAAATAACGAACGCCACGGTGATTTAAAGTAAGAACCGCAAACCCTTTTCCATTTTCGGTACTGGCTGGAGACGCAGAGGAGACCCCCTCTGAGTTGGAAATCTCCTCCTTGCCGGGTTCGAGAGGGAATTTTGGTACGGAACAATTGAGGGACCATGATTTGCAGAAAAGCCTGAAAAAGCGTAAAGGTCATAGATGGGAAATCCCAGGAACCTGGGGGGAAGTTGGTGTACCCTCACTTCGCCGTACAGAATAACCTCCTGTACAGGGTGAAAAGGACACCAACGAGGTGGTAGAGCAGTTGGTGGTACCCCGGACCCCTGTCCCTATGGTTTTGGAATTAGCCCATTCCCATTCTTAGGGGGACACTTGGGGGCGGAGAAAAACTAGGGAGCGGGGAGCGGAACTTCTACTGGCCCGGCATCTATAAGGCAGGGGGAGGATTCTGTCAGTCCTGTCCGAGTGTCAGGTCCACGCCCCTAGACTCCATCTCCGGAGCCCGCTGGTTCCCCTGCCCCTCATCGAAGTGCCCTTCGAACGGATGGCATGGATCTGGTAGGACGCCTCCCTAAATCGGCCAGAGGTGATCAGCATCTCCTAGGGGTACTGGATTGTGCCACCCGCTACCCAGAGGCCATACCCCTCAGAAACACCTCCTCCAAAGGGATAGCTAGGGAACTATTCCACCAATTCACCCGTACTGGGATCCCAAAGGAGATCCTGACAGATCAGGGCACTCCATTCATGTCCAAAGTGACCCAAGAGCTGTGTCGCCTGCTAAAGATTACCCACCCCGCACC
>JAODAL010086927.1:0-10094 GCA_025379985.1 Phyllomedusa bahiana | reverse complement strand
GTCATGTTTTCTGGCTTTCCTTAGAAGTGCACAAGTGATTTATTTATGCTGCACAGGTGACTTAATTATTGTCAGTGCATCACCTGTGGGAGATCCTGAAAACATGACCTGTTGGTGGGGCGTGAGGACTGGAGTTTGGGAAAGAAGGTTTCATCATCCTCATCAACATCATAGATGAGGATTCTTTACTGTAAGAGCGGTGACATTACGGAGTTCGCTGCCACAATTATTGTGATGATGGAGTCCCTGACTAAGTTCAAGAAGGGTTTAGATACCTCTCTAATAATATTACAGATTCTGGGGACAGGACATTGATCCTGGGATTATTCTGATGCCAGATGTGGAGTCAGGAAGGAATTCTCTCTCTTGTATGGGGCACTTGGCATCCGCCTCACTGGGGTTTTTGCCTTCCTCTGGATCAACACTGTAGGGTTATAGGGTGAATTCACATGGCTTAATGCTGGTGTATAGCGGGGCGCACTGTGAGCGCCCCTAAACACCGGGTATTTTAGAAGTACACGCTGGGCAGCGCTCTGTGCCGGTCCCCATTCACTTTAGCTTTCCTCGGAGTGTAAGCACCGGAAAGAAGTGACATGTAACTTCTTTCTCCCAGCGCGTACTGCTATCCAGGGAAAACGTCTGCTTATTATAGCAGTCAATGACTGCTATGATATTACCGTAATTGCGCTGCAATTTCACCATGTAAACCTGTTTCTTTTTTTAGCCTTCTTCTATATTTCTATGACATATCAGGTTGGACAACTCCTTTACAACCTATGTAGCTCTGTATTTTAATAACATATTTCGTGCATAGAATTCTGTTTGGAAACCTGGTTTCTAATTCCACGAGAGTCTTTTCTGTTTCACAGATAGGTCATTCTGCCGAATTTAATTTGCAATATAAAAAAACCTAACTTTATTGAAAATACGGTCGGTCCTCCCGCCATAATAGCTGAGGGATGTACGTGGCATTTTATAAAATCCCAGGGAAAGTGGTAGCCTGAGAACGGCATTAAATCTTCAAAAGAAAGTCTGTTGTCCTTTTGCTCTTGTCACAGTTTTATGAATGTAACATTTTGAAAAGTTTGTCTTTCTGCGCGGCTACAGGAAATTAATTTCATCTAATACTGGTAAGTAAGAAACAGGCCCTTGCGGACTCAGATTTAATTTCGCCAAATAAATGTGAGTGCTTTTTCTTTTTTTCAGGATGGCGGTCGGGGCCGTAAAGGGGTTTCGTACACAAAACTGTTGATGAATAAAAAGGCAGCAGTAATTTTTAGCCCTGAGTGCTGTCTATTTGATTGCCGCAGCCTGAGAGTAGTTCATTGCTTTACAATAATTCACTCGGTGTCGCTTTTTACCTCTGAACTACAATATCCCATCAGTCCGATTAAAAAGAGCAAAAAGCCTTTATCAGATTAATCTGGTTTTATTTCTAAAAAAAGATATAAAATGAAATAAGAAATATACAACTTCATGTCCACAGAGGACTGGAGACCGCGGGGCCGGGGGAATATGTGTTCCAAGAATTTCCCTCTTTGAACAATTTTTTTATTTCCCACAATTTTGTTTTTTTGCTGCACTGTGCATGTGTCAATTCTACCTGACCCTGGAAGAGTTGGAAAGTCTCTCAGGCACCACTGTATGGGATGGTGCGGGCTAAGAGGCTGTGCAAACACATCTGCAGGAGAAGTCAGCTGAAATGTACAGTCCGGCTCCTGCTGCAGCGGCCGCAAATGGAACTAGATCTGATCCTGACCACCTATCCCTCTAGATCCCATGGTCCACAGTGTCTGCGATCTCGGGGGTTAACAAAAAAGGAGGGGGGCTCCCTCTGGCATCCCTGCAATGCAACTATGGGGTGTCCATGGCTGCCAGAGACCAAAAACAAACTCCTGTTCTACCATATAGAGGAGCATATTAGAGTCTTTAAGGGGTTGTCTCACTACAAGGATTGCTTTTTATGTTCAAGATCTTGCAAAAACAAGTCACTTTGAAAAAAGGAAAGGGCAAAAAGTACGGATGTTTGTAATTAGATCCAACGTTGTTGTTTTTTTTATAGAAAAACAAAAATCTTTGGGGATTTATCCATTATAGCCCATTTGTCTATTTATCTATGGCCACGTTGAATTTTTCTAGTGCTATATTTTATTAGACTAGGTTTTGTTAGGCATATTTTTCCCGGTGGGGTCCCCCCCTTTTTGGGGCAGGCTCCACATATGTGCAGGTAGGTACAATCTAGGGATTAAAGGTTTTTTTTTTTTTTTGCGGGGAGACATTTTATCCATTTTATAATTTTTATTAAAATAATAATAATAAAATAAAATAAAATTATGTCTTTAAATTTTTTCAAAAGTGGAAATAACTTCCTGGGTATTTGTGAAAAAAAAAGGTCACTTTATAATATGAACCATTAACAGTGTCCCACCTATTCCAGATATCCCCTCTTCTATGGGGTGCATAGCCCCCAGGGCGCTATAGCTACAGAGCTGTTCAATCTCTCATGATAGGGGTGCCAGCACTGGTTGCTATAAGCTAAAAACCTGTTTGTTCTCTCCTGATAGGCTTCCACACTGGTTGCAAACCCTTCAGACCTTTTTTGTTTCTCTCATGATTTGCCTTCCAGCACTGGTTGTAAAAGCTATAATTTACAGCCCTTTCCCTTCTACTGAGCCAGTGGAAGCCAGTAACACCCCCTAAATTTCCCAAAAATGAAACCAAAAAAAACAAGCTGAGGTAAGATGAATCAGTGTAGTGAGACAACCCCTTTAAAAGGCTCCCTGTGACAGATCCAATATAACACATACTGATACAGCAATGTGTTACTTTGTATGGTAAAAGGACAGTCCCATATTGGGAATATAAAAAAAAAAAAAAAAATGAAATAATAAAAATTTTTTTAAAAACCCCTTAACGCCCCAAAGACGTATCCATCCCGTCCGGGGTCGTTTGGGGGTTAACCACCGGGGACTTTATGGATAGGTCCTGAGGTTTCGCGCGAATTTTAAAAAGGGCAGAGTTCCCCGCGATCGGCCGGGGTTTTAAAGCGGGATATTACAGCTGACAACCCCCGCGGTCGGCCCGCCCCCCGGATCGCTCCGGGGGGGGTGGGGGGGGGGGGGGTTAAACCCCTTTAAATTTTATCGCGAGGGATGGGTCGAAATAACTAAGAGAGACGAAAGGGGGGGAGATCGCTCCTCCTGCGTCTCGGGTCGGCGGCAGCAGCGAACGGATGGGCGACCCCTGGAAAGTTTCCCCTGTTTTTTCCCTAAAAGCCAGCACGGTGGGCCAAGAGAATGCCTTCCGGGTTTTTCTGTGACTTTCACGTTTTGGCCCGGGGTTGGCCCCTTTGGGGGCATGGCCCGGCATCGTGACGGGAACAGTTGTCATAGGAACCAGTCATAGCAACAAGCTGGGGCACTGATTCCTATTGAATAAGAGATCTAAAAAATCTCTCATTCAAATCCCCTTTTGGGAAAAAAGTAAAAAAAGGGAATTTTAAAAAAAAGTGAAAAAAAGAAAAAAAAAAAGTGAAAAAAAAAGTAAAACCCCAACACGTAAAAAAAAATAAAAATACGTAAAAAACCGCCCTTTTCCCCTTTCCCTAACGCCAATCCCCCCAAAAAAAGACAAAAAAAAAAAAATTTACCCATTTTTGGTATTGCCCCCCTGCGTAGGGGCCCTTGCCCTAAAAAATCTTTTCATTTTAAATTTAAAACCCGTACGGGGGAACGCCGAAAAAAAAAAAAAAAAAAACAATACAAAAAATTTAAGATTATTGTTCATCCCTCGGCACATAAAATGGAAAAAAAAAGGGGATAAAAAACTCCTAGAAACGCCAAATTTGGGGAACCAAAATTAAAAACGTCAGTTCATCCCCCCAAAAAAAAGGGTCCTTATACAGCTCTGTATAGGGGAAAAAATAAAAAAATGTATAGCTCCAGAAGATAGCGGAAAGCATTTAAAAATTTTTTTACACACTAAAAAAAACTTTTTTTTTTTTTTTTAAAATGTTCAACATAAAAAAAAATATATTAAAAAAAGGGTATCGCCCCTAATCGTAGCGAAACCCAAAAAAGTAAAGCTAACTTTTCACGGATACTGCACGTGAGCCCCGTTAAAAAAAAAAAATAAAAAAAAACTACTTTGGGATTGCGTTTTTTTCTTCCCCCCTGGCCCCCCAAAAAATTGATTTAAAAGCGAATTAAAAACCTTGTTTCCCCCCAAAAATGAATAAATAAAAAAAAACTCCCAAATCATCTCGCAAAAAAACCCAAATCCCTACAAAAGCTCCCAAGCACAAAAAAAATTTTAAAAATTATGGCTCCCAGACAAAAAGGGGATGCAAAAAAAGAAATTTTTTTTGGGGTTTAATAAAAAAATGTTTTTTTTTTTGTATAAAAGCAGTAAAAAAAATAAAAAAAAATACAGTTTGGGAAACGGTTTTTAATGTAAATTTACCTGTGAGAAAAACTTTCCCTGGGCATAAAATTTCCGTACATTTTCCGCTATAAAAAATAAAAATAAAAAAACAAAAAACCAAAATTTTGTATTTTTTTTCAAAAAATTCAGAAAAACCTTAAAAAAAAGTGATAAATTGCATTTTATATGCCCCCTTTAAAGGGTACCCAAAAAAAACTTCAACCCCATCCCCCAAAAAAAAAAGGCCCCTACACAGCTCTGCACACCCCCAAAAAAAAAAAATTTTTTGGCTGTCAGAATAGGAAAAACAAAAAACGCAATTTTTTATAGACGTAAATTTTTAAAATGTTTAAAAGTATAAAACAGAAAAAAATATATAAAATCTATATATTGTAATTGTACCCACCCCCCCTAGTAAAGTTATCACATCATTTACACTGCACGGCGAATGCCCCCTTTTAAAAATTTAAACTCAAAAAAAAAAATGACCCCAACTGCGTTTTTTTCCCCCCCTTTTTTATTGCCCAAAAGCTAAAAAAAAAAATAATGGAATACCTGTGCATCCAAAATGCACATAAAAACCCCCAATTTTAGGAATTCCCCGATGGGGTGTTGAAAACCCCAAAATGGGGGGGACTTCTGGAAGGTTTTGCCCGTTCTGCTACCTTTTTTTGGGTTTTCAGAATTTAGGACATACCCCCCCAAAATCTTTCCCTTCCAAAAGCCAAAATTTGCGCTCCCTCCCTTATACGCCCTGCCAATTTTAAACCCCAAAAAGCATTTTTTAAACCCACATGTAGGGTATTGCCGGGAAATTGGGAAAAATTTTCTTAACAAAGTTTTAGGGTTTTTTTTTTCCAGGATTCCTTGTATATATGAAACATTTTTTAAACAAAAAATTTTAGATTAATTTAAAAAAAAATTTTTTTTTTAAATTTTCCCCAGCCCTTTTGCTAAAAAAAAATTTTTTGAATCACCTGTGGGGTCTTAAAACTCAAATTCCCCCCCTGGAATATATTCATTAAGGGGGGTTAAATTTTTCCCAAAATGTGGGGCCCATTTAGGGGGGTTTATTAAGTTTTTGCACCTTTTGGGGGTTTCCCCAAAACCCGAAATGGCGCCTAAATTAAATCCCAATTGAAAATTTAACCCCCCGATTTCCCGTAGGTTGGGTTTTCCCCCTATTCGGGGCTTATGGGTGAGGCAAATAATGCACTTTGGGCCCCAAAATGGGGGTATCTCTTAAAAAAGGCGACCTTGGGGGTTGATATTAAGGGTTTTTTTTACCTAGTCACATTTCCGTTTTTCCAGTGAATAAGGATAAAATATTGAAAAAACGCAAAAAAAGGAAATTTTGAAATTTAAACCTTTACTTTGCTTTTAAATTTTTTGTGAAAAATCTGAAGGGTTATCAAACTTCCTAAATAAATTTGTTAAAAAAGTTAAAAAGGGGCTAGTTTTTTCAGAAAAAAAGGGGCATCACTTATGGGGGTTTTTCTAAAAATGCAGGCCCCTCAAAGCCCCGTTTAGAACGGGGTTGGGCCCTAAAAAAAAAGAAAATTGCAAAAATTTTTTTGAAAATGGAAAAATTTCAAATAAATTTTTAAGCCCCCCAATGTCGTTTAAAAAAAAAAAAGACATTTTAAAAAATGATGCCAAACCCATTGGACATATGGTTTTGATTTCTAGTTTAAAAACTATTTTTTTGGGAATAATTATCTGTCTTGCAAAGCAGAAAATTTTTTCAACTTTCAAAACGCAAATTTTTTTTCCCAAAATTTTTATTTAAATTTTTTATATTTTTTCAAAACAAACCCGGATTGTATGATAAAAAAAAGTCCCTTTCTAACTAAAGCACAATGTGTTTACGAGAAAACAATTTTCTGGAAACCCCTTTGGGAAAAGGGAAAAGTATCCAAAAAAATTTTTTCCACATAAATTTTACACATGGCAGGGTTTTAAAAAAAGGGGTTTTGTAGGAAGTCAAAACAGGCTGGGGCCCTTAAAGGGGGAAAAAAAACACAAAGCTCCTTTTTTCCCCCCCAATAAAAAAAAAAAAAAAACTTTTTTTTGTAAAAAGAAAAAAAAAAAATTTAAGAAAAACTAGTTTATTTAAAGCCCCTAAAAACCCCGCCCCAAATTTCCTGTAAATTTTTTTTCATCTGGGCATAAAACCCCCCAAAAAAGAAAAAAAAAACTTTAAATGAACATAGTTGGCAAATTTTTTGAAAGGGGAAAAAAGCGGGGAGATTGAGGGGGGTTTTTTCGGGGGCCCCGCCCATCTTTTTTGGTTTGCCAGGGCCCCTTCAAAAAACCCAAAACCCACCCACCTAACGCTTTAAAAGGGTTTTGGGAAGAAACCCGGGTAGTTCCCCTTTATAGCCGGGTAGGTACCCCCCCATAACCGGGTTTAGTGCCCCTTTACGGGCAGGGAAGTTTGCCCCCTTTTTAGCCGGGTAGTTGCCCCCTTTTTAGCCAGGTATTCCCCTCCTTTATTACCCCAAGGTTTCCCCCCTTTTATTAGCCAGGTAGAGCCCCCTTTATTAGCCAGGTATTGCCCCCCTTTATTAGCCAGGTATTGCCCCATTTATTACCGGGGTTTAGGGGCCCCCTTTTGTCAGGAAATTGGGCCCCCTTTTAAATTAGCCGGGGTTTTGGGCCCCCTTTAGTAGTCATATTGGCCCCCTTTATTTAGCCAGGTATTGCCCCCTTTGTAGTAAAAGGTTTATTGCCCCCTTTATTACCCAGGTATTCCCCCTTTTAAATTAGCCAGGTTTTCCCTTTCCTTTAGCAGCCAGGTATTGCCCCTTTATTAGCCGGGTTTTTGGCCCCCTTTGTATCAGGTATTGCCCCCTTTATTAAACCCAAATATTCCCCCCTTTATTAGCCAGGTAGAGCCCCCTTGTTGTAGCCAGGTACCCCCCTTTTTATTAGCCAGGTAGGGGCCCCCTTGTTGTGGGCCAGGTAGACCCCCTTGTTTAGCCGGGTTTTCCCCCCTTTAAATTACCCAGGTAGAGCCCCCTTGTTGTAGCCGGTAAGGCCCCCTTTGAACCAGGTATTCCCCCCTTTTATTAGAAAGGTAAGCCCCCTTGTTTTGCATGGTATTGCCCCCTTTTTTTAGCCGGGGTAGATGCTCCCTTGTTGTAGCCGGGAAAAACCCCCCCCTTGTTGTAGCCGGGGTATGCCCCCTTTATTACCGGGTTTTGGCCCCCCCTTTTTACCCAGCCGGGTTTTTTCCCCCTTTTTTTTAGCCAGGAAAGAGCCCCCTTGTTGAAAGCCGGGGAAAATTCCCCCCTTTTATTGGGAAAGGTAAGCCCCCTTGTTTTACCCCAGGAAATTGCCCCCTTTGAAACCCCGGGTTTTTGCCCCCTTTATTACCAGGTAGAGCCCCCTTTGTTGTACCAGGTATTGGCCCCCCTTTATTAGCCAAGGTAGATCCCCCCTTTGTTGTAGCCGGGTGTTTTGCCCCCTTTTTTTACCGGGTAGTCCCCCCTTTTTTGTAGCCAGGTGATCCCCCCTTTTATTAGCCAGGTAGATCCCCCCTTTGGGTTTGTAGACAGGGGATGCCCCCTGTATTAGCCGGGTATTGCCCCCTTTAGCACCAGGTACCCCCCCTTTTATTAGCCAGGTATTGCCCCCTTTTATTAGCCAGGTAGAGCCCCCTTTTTGGGTTGGGCCAGGTATCCCCCCCTTTTTAAAGCCAGGGTAGGGGGTTCCCCTTTTTGTAGCCAGGTAGTCCCCCCTTTTTGTGTACCCAGGTATTCCCCCCTTTTAAATTAAACCCAGGTAGGGGCCACCCCTTGTTTGGGCCGGGTATCCCCCCTTTGTACCCGGGGATGCCCCCTTTATTAGCCAGGTAAAACCCCCCTTATTGTACCAGGTATTCCCCCCTTTTATTAGCCAGGTAGATGCCCCCTTGTTGTACCCCAGGTGAAGGCCCCCTTTTTTTAGCCAGGTTTTTGCCCCCCTTTTTAGCGGGCCCCCGGGTATTGCCCCCTTTATTTGCCAGGTTTTTGCCCCCTTTATTAGCCAGGTAGAGCCCCCTTGTTGTACCCCAGGAAAATTGCCCCCTTCATTAGCCAGGTAGTTTTTGGCCCCCTTTGGGGTTTGGTACCCAGGTGATCCCCCCTTTTTTTACCCCCAAGTAGATGCCCCCTTGTTGAAAGCCAGGGGGATGCCCCCTTTTATTACCCCAGGTAGTTCCCCCTTTTTTTTTTCCGGTTGATGCCCCCTTTTTAGCCGGGGGTTTTGGGCCCCCCTTTTTTGCCGGGTATTGCCCCCTATATTACCAGGTAGACCCCCCTTTTGTTGTAGCCAGGTTTTTCCCCCCCTTTATTACCCCGGGTTTAGACCCCCTTGTTGTAGCCAGTAGAGCCCCCTTTTTGGGAAACCAGGTTTTTGGGCCCCCTTTATTACCCAGGTAGAGCCCCCTTGTTGTACCGGGGAAATCCCCCCCTTTATTAGCCGGGGTAGATTTCCCCTTGTTGAAAGCCGGGTAACCCCCCCTTGTTGTACCCCGGGGTATTGCCCCCTTTATTGCCGGGTAGGGGCCCCCCTTTTTTGTGGGCCGGGTATTGCCCCCTTTATTAGCCGGGTGGGGCCCCCTTTTGTAGCAGGTTTTCCCCCCCTTTATTAGCCGGGGTGGGATCCCCCCCTTTGTTGAAACCAGGTGATCCCCCCTTTATTAGCCAGGTAGAGCCCCCCTTATAGTTGAAAAAAATAAAATAAAAAAAAACCATTTAACCTCCCCAAAGGCTCCTGAAAAGGCTCCGGACTTTTCCCCCCCCCCCCGGCCCGATCTCCTCACGACGCGGGGGGGAGTGCACCGCGTGTCCAATTTCCCCCCTGCGCCGCTGCCCCTTTTAAGGGCCTCCTCCCGCACAGCGGGGATTTCCAGGGGCTTAAACCCCCCTGTAGGAGGGGCCCCGGGGGGCCGAGAGTAGCGCACCAACCCGCTACTCTGACGCCGTGGTCATTTAAAGAAACCCCCCTGCTGTGGCGGCGGGGGGAAAGGAATCCCCAGCTCCCCCGGGAAAGGGGGGGGGGGGGGGGGGGGACACCAAAGAGGGGACCCCCCCGCCAAAAACGGGGAGGGGTTGGCATGTATTTTAATTAAAATTTATTCTTTTTTTTCCCTCCAGCCCCCCCAAAAATACAGATTCAACAGTACCAGTAAAAAATCAACTTATTCAAAAAATTTAAAAAAAGTTTTCACAGTTCTTTTGGGACAAAAAAAAAAAAAAAAAGGGTTTATGGCTTTTTACATCATCACATAAAAACTTTGATTGTTTTAAGTGGCGAAACTCAAAGCGACCCACTTTTCTATATTTTTTGGTCAGAACCTTTTTTTTTAACAGTTTCCCCCAAACCCCCTTAAAACTAATGAGTTTAGGCTGCCCCTTTTGGCCACCTCTAGGGGGAAAACTTGCGGTATTAAAATTTAAAACGGGCTCCTTTGAATATTTTTTACAAATTTTTGGGAATATATGAAATTAGCAAAAATTTCCCTTTTTCCCAAAAAAAATTTCCTTGCCCCCCTTTGACTTTTTTTAGTGCCTAAAAGAGTGGTGAAAATTTTTGTTGTTTTTGTTTTTGTTTTTTGGGCTGCCACACATAGCCTATACTTTTTATTTTTAAAAAATGGTTTGGCTGCCCTTTTTAACCTTTGTTTT